>VZRQ01000574.1:65904-184121 GCA_013397975.1 Machaerirhynchus nigripectus
AGAAGACCAGATGGAGGGGAGCAACGAGATGCCGCTGGGACCCTCAGATGGGTGATATGCTCCCACCTAACCCCTGTCACCTCTCCCTGTCCCCCACCCCCCACGCACACTTCTTTCTCTGTGTCTTTCTTTCTTTCTTTTCTCTTTCCTTCTCTTTGCCTCTTTTACTATTAAATAAAATACATCAATTTTTTGGCACCAACATTTAACCTCGTTTGGTTTTAATCTCGTTTTTGGGAATATTTTGAACCTTCACTATGTTCTTTCTAGTTTATGTACAGAGACTTCATTTTCTCTGCTCTTCTGGACTTAAACTGGATCGTAACAGACAGTAATGTGTTTTTTTTCAGGAACATTGCTATTTTGGAACCTATTATCCTCTTCCTTTCTAGACTGTAGTAGCCAGTACATAGCTTGGTGCATTGGATGGTGAGATTATAGTTCCTGAGGTGCATTGCTCTTTCACTGCCTGGGATAAGAACTTCTGTGGTGTTTGAAAAAACCAAAACAAACCAAATCAATACAGAACAAAAGGACACTCCCAGAAAAACAAAGAAACAAATAGATGAGTAAATTAGTCTATAAATGCAGTTTCCCTAACCATGTTCACTGAATGAATCCCCATCTGTTTCTTTTCTATTTAAAGTGTTCTGAAGGTTATTTTTCTGGAGGATTTCTTTACAAAATGTGACCTAAAACATGGCAATCAAGATTACTATACTGTATTAGCTTTCTAAAAATATCATGATTGGGAAATCAATGGCTAATTATATCTCATTATATTGAGAATATCTACTGTTAATCTATTAAAGCTTTTACTACAAGGTAACAACAGGAAGGAAGTATATAGCAAACAGTAAATAAACCTCTATGGTAGCAATTACTAAATTTTAAGAATTGTTAAATAATTATACAGAAGAACATGTCATTTAGATGTTCTCAAACAGTAATTCTCATCTTCAGTTCTCAGATGGACAAACCTCGATGTGACTCAGGAGAAATTTGAAGATATAATTTTCAGAACATTTTGTTTTGATGAAAAAAATCAAGTAGAAAACATGCTTAAAAGTACTATGGGTGCTGGCACAGAAACCAGAGTGACAAATCACAAAAATGTGAGGTTGAGACAGCACAAGTGTCAACTTCTCCTAAAATATACCATCAGAATATAAACCCAAAATTATACTAGAAAAAATTATAAAAAATACTGAATGTGCAACAAAAATGCCCCCAGAGAGGTTACTATATATGAAGAAATGGAGATACAATGTTTTTGAGAAATTCTACCTCTTGAGATCATCATAATAGTGATATTGACTCATATTATCTGGGTTGATATTTTAGAGAAATTAACCAAGATCCTTTAAAGGCAATGTTTTCATCTAACTAATAATTTTGGCTGTATGAGAGACAAATCATAAAGGGGATGTCCATGGAGTATTGCTGCTACCCCTCTGAGAGATAAAAGATTTTGTGAGTATTTAGTAAGGGTTCCTCTTGGCTTTCTACTGATGTTGGATAATCCCTTGGTTATCTTAAAGTAATCTCAGGAATTTGAGGTTTAAGGAATTTGACAGGTATTTTGAAGGCCAAATTCCCTTTTTCCCATGCAGCTGATAGGCAATATAAAAGCAAAACACTGCTTGGATTAAAGAGCAAATGGACTACTTCTGCCTACACCCGGAGATAAGAATGTGGCTTGGCTCTGCACAGAAGGGTGTGTGCTGTATAACACAGCACTGTGCCAGGAGGACTCTCAGTGTGCAGGCCTTTCCACCAAGACTGTAGTCTTCCACAATTTCCTGGTAAATGTCAGGGCTGGGATAATGCATGGCTGAATGGATTAGTTGTCTAGAATCACTTCTACAGACTTCACGAGCTGTCAGTCTAGGCTGAACAGGTCATCTCCTGCTTTCGTTTGGCCTCCTCAACCTCATTCCTGTTCCTTCCCTTCCGGTGAGTCCAATGTGTTCGTGAATTCCTTCATGTATTGCAAGTTTAATCAGATTCAAAATACAAGTGTTTCAAGTGAGGAAGTGCAATAAATGGTGTAATCAGGGAAAACTATGCCATTACTATGGTAGTGTTGGATTATAATTGTGTACTTAAAGATTTACTCAACTCTGCCTGAATTCAACAAGAATATTTTATTGAATTTTATGATCGTTTGCCTGAATTTTTCCTTATATAAAAATTTTTGGGGTTTGGAGTTTTGCTTTGTTGTTTGGTTTGTTGGTTTGGGTTTTTTTGTTTAAACAGCCAGAGACTGCAGATTTTATCTAGAGGCTTTTTACAGATATATGGCCTGTAATCTTTTTTTTCCTAATAAGTGTGAAGATGAATGTCAATTCATCAAGTTTTGGTAGGAATCATGTGAAACTGCATCTGAATCTTCAGATATCAGATGAAATTTGGGGTCTTCAGTCACATGTCTTATGTGATCAAGCAGCAGACCCTGCAGGAAACTGAAGAAAAGAAAAAACAAAACCAAACATGGAGGTGTCTAGAAGAGAAACGTCATGATTTCTTCCAGTATTTTTAGTGTCGTGATGTGCAATCAACTCTAAATTACTTTGTTTCTTAGATTCTTTGTCTGTAATACTGAGAAGTCTCCTTAAATGCCTCTTCTTCTGTGTGTAAAAATTTATAGGTTTATAAAAATACAGCTCTTTGAAGCATTAACACTGCATAGATACTGTGCATTGCGTTTGAGGATTTTGTCTTCCTTTTTGTTATGGTTTGGGTTCAGTTTTGTTGGTTTTATTTTTGCTAAGAACATGCTTGCCTTTGCAGCTATGTGCCAGGATTATCTGTGTCATGAAGAAACTGCATGTACTTTCCTTTTGACATTCTGTATCAGCACAGCAAATTGTTTCATTAAGTGCCACTTGTTCAGAAAGTGCAAAAAAATTAAAGCTGGAGAAGATGAATCATATATGAGGGCAGGGATCAAGGAGCTGTTTATTTTACAAATGTCTGTAATGGGCATATTTCTCCTTTAAATCAAGGAAATATTTGATTCATATCAATGGAAGCATCAGTATCATAAAAGGGCATCTGTACTTTTCAAGGCCTTGTGTATATAATTAATTTTCAAAGAAATTTCATCACTTTTTCAAGCATTACTTCTGCATTACAATATTTCTAAAGTGTCAGTGATTTGTAACTGTAATTGTCAGGGGTATGATTCATAAATGTGAATTATTTTAAAGGCAAAAAGATAGAAAGAAGGGTCAAGAAACTGCTTATCTGCAGTTCAAGAAAACTTGGTAGAACTGTTTTAAATTATCCAGCAAGGTTTATAATATAATCTAAAGTCTGCAAGCTAAATTTGAAAAGGTATGAAATAGACCACTAAGTGCTATCTCTTTTATATATTTATTTGAATTCACAGAATATTTAATGTGATGATCACTCTGTGAATTCATAGGAAATCTGTAAGAGTGCATTCATAATGACTCTAAATGGCCACATTTGTGTATTTATAGATCATGCCTGTCTTGGTTGATGTAGCAAAGTGAGTCAAGGTAATGACTACTGAATTATAATCATCTGCTTTGGAAATCATTCTGGCCACTTCAGCATACCTCATAGTGTATGGATATAAGCTAAATTTGCATTAGATACATATTATGCCTCAAGAAGGTAGAAGAAAGATATTTTTCCTTAAGTTTTACACCTTGTTTAGGCTTGTAGCATCAGTGGCCACTTATCTTTCAAGTTAAGTATTTATTTGGCTTATCCTACCCTAATTTTTTTCCACATTAGTGCAGGTAGGAATTAATTTCTGCATATATCAAATGGTCAAAATTCTTTGAAAGTTTTAGGGAATGTTTATTATTTTGCTTTTTACTTTGTAAAAGAGCACACTAGGCACTTCTTTAATACTGTTTACTCTGTTTGGAGTAATTGAAAGCTCCCATAAAATGTTCCCCTCATAGCAAGGTTCTTCCTCTGGATGCACTTTTTCTAGGTGCTCACAGTGATGCCTCAACTGTAGAGCAGGTGTTTTTCGTACAAACCTCACTGAGCTGTTTGGTCACTGAATTGTCCATTGTAAATGGACGTGTAGATCTCCTTGGAGTGCATGACAGAATGATTTTGATAGTAAGGAACATCTCACTGTACCTGTGATCCAAGCTCTTTTTCAAAGCAGGAACAACACGGAAGTAGATTTGCCTTTAGATCATGGTCCATATACAGCTTACCATGCCTTCTAAAGGAAACCATGGTACATGGATGCACACTCAGGTCTCACAAATGCAGATCAGTTCTGGGTACACAGACATGGCCATTAAGAGGGGAGGGACGCTGTTCAACTCAGTGGCTTGTGGCATAAATTAATTTTTTATGCTGTTACTGAGCCACAGTTTTACATTACATGCAGGAATATGGTATATAGCAAAATGCACTGACTGTTTCTCAGTCAGTGTGTGCTTGGCATGATCAGGGTAAAGAAACACAAAGGAGAGCTCGTCACTAACTTTAGAGAATTTATTGCACAGAAGTTGAAAACCATATAAAATCCATTCATAATTTACAATAATACAAATAAATGAGAAAAAAAATTGAAGAGAAGACTGGATGAGACCATCTAGGAGGATATTTAGTGCAACCAGTTCTAAGATATGACATTTCTTTCATTCTACTGCCTCTGTACTTCTAGGAGTTTATTATCTGTGCAGCTCTAATGAACAAAAATTATTGCAATTAGCCACAATGGTAGCTGAGATCAATAAAAGAAAAATGCCAGAAAAATCGAGCTGAGTATGTTGAAAATTCTGCCTTTAACGGTTTGGTAATAACAATGCCTACCTGTAAACTTAAAACCAGGAAAAAGCTCTTTGGAGTATATCTGTACCAAAGTCCTTCTGGCTTAAAGCAGGGTAAAAAATGTCTAAGATAATAAAGTTTCTTTTAAGGAACTGTAATTTCTTTCCTAATTCTTTATCCCCCCCTTCTGCTAAGCTGGGATGAAACCAGATTTAAGCACTGTTTTAGCAAGGCATAATTTCAGAATCTTGCCAGCAGAAAAACTGTAGTTTTGGGGAACACAGCAAATGATGTCTGCAAAAGATCTCGACTCCAAGCAGATGTCAGTAATAAAAGAAAAGTGAAATTGAGAAAATCCTGAGGCAGAGGTGAGAAGGTGTTACCAAGTTCAAAGTATTTTTAAAGTTTTTCAGTACAGCTACATTTCAGAGGGCAATCAGGCCATAACCTGAAAATCTGGGGGATCTGTAGAAGTGATTCACCACAAGTGCTCTTCAGTTTATTGCTCCTGAAGGTAAAGAACTCTGTTAAAATAAAATAAAAAAATTTAAAATAAGATTAAAAAAAAAGAAAAAGGAACAGTAGTAAGGAAGATCCAGCACCTCAGGAAAGCAGCCTGAACAGGAAGGCAAAAGGGAATCTGTTATACTACTCAGGCAGCTGAACAGGCTGCTGAACTCTGGCCCAGCGATGGTGAATGTCAGAAGTCTGCCACACACATTTCCTGTTTTGCATTGTTTCATGCATCCCAAACCACTGCTGTGCCACTGAAGTCAGGAAAAGCCTCACCCAGCTCATTGTTTTGGACGAGATGACAAAAAATATTAATGACGCAAAATTAGAATTATTCATGCCAGGGCCACCAGTCTGCCCCATGGACTTTGACATGGCCAGGAATTTATGCTGATTTTTGGCTTACTCCTTACAACTTTAACCTTTGAGATTCCAGAGAGAATTTTGTGTTATATCTACTATGTTATACTGTACTATTTACTGTAATGTATTTTAAATGTAATAGAGAAAACAAAATTAAGGACAGTTTGGATTCATATAATCTAAAGAGATATGATGATAGAAACAGAAAAACTAAAGGGTAATTTAGTTTCTTGTATGGGAAGCTTTCAAAGAGAACTGAGCATTTGCCTTGAAAATCTAGTGTCACTGGAGAGTTTTAAATTATATTAATTTGGGGTTTTTTCCTCAATACGATTATGTAGACATTTTATTAAAGGATCACAGTTTGTAGACATTTTTCTGAAAAAGCAGCTTAGCTCTTACTCAATACCTGAATCACATGTTGAATTAACATATAAATTCTCACTGATCTTAAAAGAAGTTGCATTAAATTTTGCATTATTTGAATGAAGTGACTAAAGATGTTAGTGGGATCTTTCATCTATGCTTATTTTTGAGAAAATCCAAAACTCTGACATATGATCCCCTGTTTTTACAGAATAGTTGAGGTTGGAAGGCACTTCTGGAGATCATTTAGTCTTATCACCCTGCTTAATGACAGATTATCAAAGCAGATTTAAAAGATCAATTACTTACCCCTTAATGTAAATGATGTCATTTGAAAATGTTCTTTCAAGAGAATATGTATAGATGGATTCTTTAAAAACTGATGCCAGCTAAAGATTTTGACTGTAAAAATACTATACCCATCTCTTTACTAAGATGTAATTTTCTCAGGCATCCCCTTGGACAAAATCACTATTTAAATTTATTTATTTTTATAAAGATATGCAATCTCCTCTCCTCCAAGAAAAAGATGTATAGTTATCAATTACAACTGATAAGCATGTTTCTCTGAAGCTGCGAGAAACAGAAAATTCTGAAATACTTTGTAAATAAGTACCGATTTATAATGCCTTAGTGACAGATATTGTAAAAACTTGTCACACTGTATGAAACAATTTCTCGGCCAGAGAAAAAGTAATCTGAAGTTTTTCTTTCCTTTATTCATCAACTTAGAGACTTCAGTCATTATGAGGTTTGTATTATTCTTGTCCATTTGGCAGACTGTCAGGAAGGAGTCAATACTATTAATAGCAAAAGCTACAACAAAAGTTCAAAAGGGAACAAATTCTTTAATAGACTGAGATTGCTTTGTTTATAATTGGTCCAAAACCTTTCAAAAAGAGAACTCATACCACTGCAGTACTGGATATTAAATCTTTAAAGTCAATGTGGAAATCACCAAAGGAAAGAGAAAGTGAGGAAAAGGGGTCCTGGAAATACTGAAAATAGTGAACATCAGGTCATCAAAGGTACCAAAAACATAGTATCAGATTTTATGAATGTGCACAGAACTTTCAAGGATTCCAGCATTTGTACACACTTACTGCTGTAAAACATTAGAGTTTATGTTTTGTAGCGCTGCAGTATGGAAGGGAAACAACAGTCAGCAAAAGGTGTTCAGAAGACAAAACTGAAAGGATCAACTTTTTCTGATTTTTTGCAGTTAAAAGAAGGAGAAAACAATGAGTCAAAGATATCTGCGGCTTTTCTGGAGAATTCACTCAAATATTAAATTAAATAAGGAGTCAAATTTATATTCTTGGAGTCTTTGCATTAATTCAGCACATCTTTATCCTTGTCTGAAACTGCTAGTCCAAACAGGAACCAAACAAACTACAGACTTCATAACCACCTCTCTTTCAAGACTTTCAGCATTTCTCAATGGACCAGGCTCCACAAAATATCTAAATTCTTTCCTGATTTAACTTTGATTTTATTTCTTTTACAAATTTGTCTTCAAAAAGGAGTGACTTGGATTTGCCTTACAGATGGAAGTAAGGCAACCAGCCTGAAAGAAATCACACTTGGAGCAATTATCTAGAAACTACAACCCTGCAGATGAGTTAGATATCTTTATGACTTACTTTATGCATGAAGTCGGCCAAAATAATCATTCTGGTCCTTTTGATATTAATAGCTACTGTTCTACTTCCTCTCCTTTGCTCTTTTATTACATCTAAATGAACTTGAAGCCTGATCTTAGAATCCCCATTTCTGAATGTTTCATAGTTACCCACCTGGAACAGACTGAGACTGCCTTCTAAAGGTGAAAGGCTCTACATGGCAGGCTTGTTTTAGCAGTGTACCTCACTTGTACACCAGGGAAGTGCTAGCTCAGAAGCTCTTTGAACAATGCGTAGAAATAACTGCAAGTGCTGCAAATATTTACTTTCATGAGCTTCTGATATCATGCTCTGCATTATGCTTACTCCCTGGAACTGCTGTTCAGTCCTTTAAAAACCTAGCAGGTCCACAACATTTAAATTTTATCTCTTAGTTTTCCTCTGATCTCTCTTCATGGCATGGGAGGGCAGTGCAGCAGTGCCCTTCCACTCATCCTCCTGCACGAGAATTATATTGATTTGGAGAAAGGAACTACATTTTTTTTCCCCTTGAGTAACATGCTGTATTTCCCTAGATTTGAAATTCTATGTAGTGGGGCATATAAATTCATCCTATGCCACCCTTGTTAGACCACTTCACTAGAAATTGTGACCTCTAGAATACCTGAGACCAAAGAGAGTTCTTAACACCATGCTGTTAGCTTAAAGAGATTTTTCAAATGAATGGGAGGCAAGGCCACAAAGAACATTACCTAACATTCACAGTGGGAAAAGTAAAAGGAAAAACTTGATTTACATACAGCAGAGTTTCAGTTAAAGTCTCAGTTCTTGCAAAGTTGAAAATCAGTGCTGTCATGAGGCCAGTAAATTCTTAATGACTGAAACTGCCAAGATACATCAGACAATATTGTTATTTCATTATAGAGGTCTGTGCTTCAGACATATCCAGCTGGACTATGGTGATTTAGAATCCACAGGTTTCTGTTAAAAAACTGGCATAGGACTCCACTGCATACCTGGCATCACTGTACTTTAATATTTTAAAATAATGCAATGGGTGATTTGACTTAGAAAACAATTGTGGATTTTCTCAAGTTGTTTCCTTTCTCTTAACTCTCCTGTCTTTCTCTTTTCCAGTACCACAAGCCCTGCAATTGCCAAACTGGACCTTCAACCTGTGTTTTAAAAACAAGAGTAGGGATTTCCTCTAAGGCGGATGTCAGCAGCTACATGTAAATCAGCCTGCCAGATGCAGTGCCATTCAGGGAATACTGAGCGGGCAGCTTTCCCTCCCAGGCAGAGAGATATCCTCTTAGCAATGTGACTCAAGGACAAAAGGACATGGCAAATGCAGTAACTCCAAACATAATCTACCAGCACTCTAAAGCCTTTTAATAGTTGGAAGCTGCTCCTCATCCTGGGGCAGCTTTTTTTCTTTTTCTAGTTGGCAAAATCCGTTGATAAGGCAGTCAGCTTTGCTATCAGAATTTCACGCTAGCCAAAAAACTTGCAGCAAAAGAGAATCTTAAAATATTTTTTTGGGCTTATTCAACTATGTGTGACTGTGAATAGTGCATCATGATGTGTGTTCTTTTTTTTCCATCCCCCAGAGGGAGAACAGGCAAGTATTCCATTCAGATACATCACTGATTAATGTTCACAGCTCTCAACATTCACTGCCTTCAGGAGTTGTTTATTGAAAATATGTAGCTGAGTCTCAAAGCCAACAACATTCCCCCAGGGTGCCCATTAAGCAGAAGGGCAGCACAGTTGTAAACAATCTACTTTGTGAAGTCAAAGAATTTGATAGAAAAGATATCTAAGTAATATTTAGTAAATAGTTCATATTTTGCAATGTGTAGCTTGAAGGAAGAGAGAAAAAAGGGGAAGACAAAAATTTTAAAAGAGTTATTCAAGTGAAAAATGTCTCTCTAATCATAACCTAAAAATATCTCTGTAATAATAATCTAATAATGTTTTTTCACTAAATACATACATCATAAAATCCCCATCAGTGCCAATGGATGAGAATGGGTTCCATAGGTTAGCAAGGAGAAATAGAGCCCAGGAACAACAGGCCAAAGAGAGGAACAGTGTATCTTGGGAAGGTACTGCGTAAGAGCTTCCCAAGGAGTGATAAAACTGTGCTGAACCCAATAGAACTGATAAAGTCAGGATGTGAAGAACATGATGCATCTGTGGAAAATCACAAGCACAGATGGGCACCCACTGTGGCTCTGTGCCATATGGCCACTGGCTGCTGTGCACATACGAAGACTGTCGGACAGATTCTGCACCAACAGGCCCCCAAGGGCCTCTCCTAACACCTCCCTAGAAGGTCCTGGCACATCTCAGCCAGCCCCACTGCTTTAGAGGAGCACCCAGAAGGCATCACCCATTGAGGCAGACCTCCCTGCTATTTCTCCATTCTGCTAGCTGGAAATGAGTGTGAGAGGATGCTAATGAACTATGTGAGTACATAAGTGTGCTGTGCTATTGTCTGTTAAGAACAACAGCTTGATTCTATTGTTAATAACAGCTAATGAATAAAAGATCTTCCAAGAAATACTGGCTGTAATCTGTGCTTCCCTTCTCTTCCAATTCCCTGTTTGACAGAGGAATTTACAACAGATACATGATAAGAGAAATAGAGTGAGGAGGAAAGACAGCAACATTATGTCATTTATAGGTGCTACAAGGACCAATATACAAATTGTAGGTCTTTAAAAATTAGGCAAGAAGAGATGTTTTGAGAAGCCAGCATGGATAGACAACTATGCTTTATTTGTAAGAACAATGCATACTCTGAAACTGGTATATTTCTTTCACAATTTGTATAGTTACAACATACCTAAACATATCTTTCTCCTTCATCCTTTCCACAACATTCTCTTAAAAAACTCTAGAGCAGAGAGCTTGTCTTTCCAAGTGCTTGCAAAGAATTTATCTCTACACTGTAAAATAAGGCTGGTTATTAAATTAAATAAATAATAATAACAACTGATTGAAACAGATGAAAATTGAGAGTTTTAACAAGAATGCATGAGCATCCAGCCTCAATTTTGCATCACCTTGAAGGACTAAAATTGAATTTTAAATAATCACTTTTTTTCTCTCTGTTAGTTTTATAACTCTTGTCATATGTAGAAGTCATCAATGTATGCTAAATGTTAATTAAGGAGAACGATTTGTGTAAACAACTGTAGCTTTAGAAATATCGCTTTCTAAGAGTAATAATTACATCATAGAGACATAACTTGGTTTTCTCTCTATTTGTTTTTAAATGCCTCAGCAACCAGTTCTGATTTGGTGAAATGAACCAAGGCAAAACACTCATATTATTAAAAATACAATTGTTTTTTTAAATTATTGTTGTTCCCTATTACATTGCTTCTAAACTGAAAAATAATGAATTACATTTATAAAAAATCTGACATGCCTTTAAACTTCTAATAATGTATTAGCAAACTTTCAACATCCATAGTAATAATTGTTTTAATTATTAGAGCTGATAAAAATTAACATGAATCCACTGATTTTAACTTTGCATAATTGTTTGCTAAAATGTGCATGCGGCTTCTCTTTTACTCTCATGTTCTTTTTCATAATGTACAGTCTAAAGAGCTTTATTTCATCAAATTATAAAAGAATAATTAAAACCCCCAAACAAACCAAACAGCACAAACAACAACACAAAAAACCTTAGCAGCAGAAAAAACTCTGGAAATTATCTATTAATTGTCAAGTTTATTATAATTTCTGAGAATGAATTTATTTTAAATTTTGGATTGAAATACAAAATCAGTGTAGTTTCTCATAGCTTCAAATTTCATTGCAAATCCCTGATATTGCAAAATGCAAAGTAATGCATATTAAAAATTAACACTTGTTTTTAGCGTTCTATTAAAGATTAATGTTGTATCTGACATTTAGATACAGTTCTTAAAGTGCTCATATTTAACCTGACCAGATTTTCACTGCAACAATGTCAATTGAAACAACAGCCTGTAGTGAATTCTTGTGAGGAAAATATTAATCTCCAGTCACCCACTGCTGATGGTGATGTCATTCAAGAAGTACTGCAAATTGGCTGAAAGGGGAACAGGATATTTCATGTCCCCAGTGTGTGCCAAATATGGTCTGGACCTGTTTTTTTTCAGAATTTCATCATTGCGTCATTCATTTCAGAATTTTCATCCTGAACATGAGATTATGTTTCTGTATTCATGAGGTAAAGATCTCAGTGTTTATGGATAATCTCAAGGTCTCTCTACTAACCCAAAGAGCCAAGGCAGGGGTTCAGACACTGGCATGTATGTCCTGCTGCTTTTTTTTGTGTTGTCCTGCATGGATTTAGTTCAAGTCAACTTGGACAATCCCAGAAAATGCCTGAACACCAGGAACTGTTCTCACAGAAAGTACAGATGAGGCAAGTGTGTTCAGGAGGCTGCTGTCTGTAACATACACTTTGTAGAAGTGACATAAACCAAGCGCTGGAGCATTTTACCTGCCACCATAAACACAGCCTGTGTGATAAAAATTTGGTCCAGACCATCAGGGCATTTCTAGCAAATTACCAAGAGCAAGCTGAACAGAGTTTATGCCAGATTTCTGATTTTATGCCAGTTTTCTAACAGCTGGGAAAGGACATTCAATACCTAATCCTATACAGGCTGTAAGTGAAAATGTCCTTAAAAAATGTTTGAAATACATTCAACAAAGCCAGTTTGTACCAGTTAATATCCTATTGCATGGACGATCACCCCTTATCCAGTACCAAGTATTCTAAACTGAGGGGATTGTTTTGTTTTGTTTTGTTTTGCCAACTCATAGCCTGATGACTTTTTTCTAAGTGAATATTTTGTGTGCATAAATTCTAAGTTTTGTTTGTTCTCTTCCAGTCCTACTTTCCAGGCTTTGTCCTGCATTCCAAAGAAGAATTTTCCAGCAGGAAAGATGAATGACCTGTGGAAGTTATAATGCATTTTAACTTGTCCACTTAAAAAAAAAAAAAATTGTGGCAAACCAGAGTACTAGGAATATTTTTATAAATGAAATTTTCTACACATAAAGATCTATTCTAAATTCATCAGTATTCAGAAAAACAATTCATGTCTTATACTGATAGATTTTGTTTATATTTTCTCATTCCAATTTACCCTCAAATAAATAACCATATATTAAGCTAGGGGCCTTGAGGAGAGACTCTCCACCATTTCAAACAATAGTCACTGTGCCTTTTAGTCTCTAAATTTATATTTTATTATAACATTCTAACAATAAACTAAAAAAGAAATAATTATTTCAGCTGAGAAAAGCCAGCACTATTAAGCATTAAAAGCGAGTGAAAGTTCCCTCCTCTTCACCTATGTCTTAAAAATAAATGTTCTTTCATCAAACTTGGAAGGCTATCCAGGGTTAAAGCAGAATGTTTCTTGAGGAAGAAAGTGGGTTTCCTCTGATGACCTACCCATTTTTTCAAGCAAATTTCTGCATAGACCATTCATAATACACTTTGAAGGTAGCAATATGATAAACAACATTGGGAAACCTCACATCTTTTGAGTTATTCTTGTTTCATGAATTCATGAGTCTCAAAGGTATGACTAACAGCCGAACATGGAAAGAATTCTCTAAGTGACCATGGCTGGTAACTTTATGTTTAGAAGTTGACAATGTTTCTCTTCAATCTACTGATAAATATGTTGAAGTGTCAAAGAGAAACCATATGCCAGATTTATTATCATAATTATTATTTCAAACTATATTAACTCAGCTTTCAATATGTCTTCATCCAAGACAAAATATTTTTATCTTGTTAGATTAAAATCCACATTGCAACAAATATTAATAAATTAAATGTCATATTTGTGACATGAAATGAAATTAAATTAATCACAGATGACATAAGACACATTTAAGTTATTAGAAGCCTCTATATAGGAAGAAGTTCCACAGAACCTTTATTGTAAGGTGCAGTAAAAATGAAAAGTACTTGCCAGTACATTTGAAGCTGTGAATGATATTTGGACGAATTCATGTCCCAATTTCCATAAGAATCTGGTTGTTTTTTCTGCTGCTTCTCAGTTGGGAGAATGATGATCCTGGGCCTCATCTCTGGTGCTTGTTGACAAAAGTCTGAGTGTTCCATGAAAAGGTACAGTGGTTGTGTTTGGTTTTTGCTACTTTGTTTTGGCATTTCTTCTGATCTCATTGTGCTTCACAATGAAATTAAAAATCTGAAACAACTATAAAAGATGCATGAATGAGTGGCAACTACAAGAAACTACTCTCCTTGATTCATGTATTCGGAATATGCTTGTTTCCACCAGCTGCTAAAGAAAGCTGAGGTTAATTTACTCATCATTTGCATCCTGTTCCAATGCACACTGAGGTCAGGTGAAAGACAAAAAGAGGATTGATATTGCACCAACACATTTAAAGTAACAGAAAACCTGACATGTTTACTGTTTTTCTTGACATGCAGGCTTCTAGAATTAGGTGATTATTTGGGAAAGATAATTTTAATTAAAAAAACAAAATCCCAAGAAAAACTAAAATAAACTTCCCCTCAAAAACCAACAAAATTTCCTCCAAATATATAATAGAAATAGCATTTAAAAAATCAGTCAGATGAGTAAAGGAAGCCCAGAGAACATTAATTTTAAGTCATCCAGCCTTTGGGATCAGAAAATTTTCGAACACTAGAGTTGCGATTACAAAGTGTATATTTAAGAAAACTATTACAGTGGGTTGATCCTGGTTGGATGCCAGGCACCCACCAAAATCCACTCTCTTACTCCACTCTCTTAGTCCTCCATGACTGGACGGAGGAGAGAAAATATAATGAAGGGTTCGTGAGTTGAGATAAGGTCCAGGAGAGACCACTCACCAAATATTGACATAGGCAAAACAGGCTAGAATTGGGGATATTAATTGAATTTATTACTAACAAAATCAGACCAGGATAATGAGAAGTAAAATACATCCTAAAAATACCTAGTCCCGAACCCTCCCTCCTTCCTGAGCTCTACCTCCTCCCCCACAATGCTGCAAGGAGACAGGGAATGGGGGTTATGGTCAGTTCATCACGTTTTTTCTGCTGGTGCTGAGGGAGAAGAGTCCTTCCCCTGCTCCAGAGTGTAGTCCTTCCCACAGGAAAAAGTTCCTCATGAACTTCTCCAAACTTGAGTCCATCCCATGGGCAGCAATTCTCCATGAACTGCTGCAATGTGGGTCACTCTTCCACAGGGTAGAGTCCTTCAGGCACAGCCTGCTCCAGTGTGGGTCCCCCACAGGGTAACAAGTCCTACCAGGAAACCTGCTCCAGTGTGGGCTCCTTTCTCTATGGGTCTGCAGGTCCCCACCAGGAGTCTGCTCCAACACAAGCCTCTAATGCTTTCATAGCCCTCTCATACACCTGCTCTGCTGGGGTCTCTGCCACGGGCTGCAGCTGAATCTCTGCATCCTCATGGACATCCATGGGCTGCAGGGGCACAGCTACCTCACCACGGGCTGCACCATGGGCTGCAGGGGAATCCCAGCTCCCGTGCCTGGATCACCTCCTCCCCCTCCTTCTGCACTGACCTTGGTGTCTGCAGAGCTGTTCCTCTCACATATGCTCACTCTGTTCTTCCCTGGACACAATTACAACTGTATAATACCTTTTTTTTCTTCTTAAATATGTTATCAGAGAGGTGTTACCACCATTTCTGATTGGCCCAGCCTTGACTAGCAGCATGTCCATCTTGGAACCAGCTGGCATTGGCTCTTCTGGACATGGAAGTATCTTCCAGCAGCATCTCACAAAAGCCACCCCTGCAGCACCCCTGCTACCAGAACCTGGCCATCCAAACCCAATACAACTATCTAAACTTTTTTCCCCTCTCAGTTTCAATCAAATTTTTAAAATAGGATTTAGTTACTTAAAGACTGATTTACTCACTGACAACTGGCTCAGTATCTCCTTACCAATCAGCTGCCCCAAACACTTTTCTGTCTTTAGGATATTTAACTTAGTATAATTATTAATGTACAAAGTGCAATGTAAAGTAAATCTCCACTTCTAAACAAACACTAAATAAGTGTTTGTTTAGATGTAAGATTTCTGCATGACAATTGACTCCATGGAAGCCATTGTATCGAAAGTTTCCAGGCATGGGGTTTGTTTGACTAAAAAAAATGAGTTGTAGTGATCTTTGGTAGCATTTTTGGTAGCCCAGTCCCAAGTATAATGGTAACTGGCAGGCGTGTTGGTGGTGATTTGGGAAATCCAAAGGAGGATTCCCAAGACCCTTCAAATGGAAAATTAAACAGATATCTTATCTGGGTATTTTTTTAAGCATTGTGGAGTTTTTATGCAAGCTTGATTCATTCAAGCATATAAACAGTCATTTACATTACATGACCAGTTTAGGTCACCCAACTGTCCTCTGAGAGTAGAGCTGATGGTGACTGGTTGCCAATAATGTCAGACTGGGAGGCCAAGTGACCCTGAGAGCTGCTTCCTGCTGCATTCCTGCAGGAGCTTTCCTGAAACCTTGCAGTTGTTCTACTGCAGTGCAATGTGTCTTTTCTCTGCAGAAGAGAATATCAGGAAATACATGTGTTCATGAATGTGAAACAAAATTGCAAAAATGAAATAATGTGCTATTTTTTTTCTTAAAAATGTATCAAGTTTCTATTGATGTGTCTTCACAGAAGCCATCTGAATTATGGTATGGATTAATTTGGTTTAATGATTGTTCAGTTCTAGGAAACCCAGTAGAAGTTCATAATTTAAAATGAATCATGAGCAGTTGAAAGATTGGTAACTAAAGTTGGAAAAAATGCAATTAGATGTATCATTAAAATTGTGCAAGTCTAAGATACAATATTTTCCTGATACCATATATTGCTGTTCTAGTGCCGATTAATTCAGCCAAATGTAATATAAATAACTTCACTGACTTAGGTCTACTAACTCCAAAAAAGTGGCTGTGCGGGAGGGGAGGACAGTTATGGTGCTTCAGCTGGAATAGGCAATGTTGTATGTATTATTAAAATCAATAAAAATAATATGTCAAAGCCAAAAATACAAGTCTTGGGCAAAGTCACACCATACAGCAGTATTTATGGATTAATAAAAACATGGTGTTTATGTTTCTCTCACTATAGAATTCTCACGTGGCACCCAATTACTGGTTTTTTACTGTGTCCATTAACCATCAAAAGTTTTGCACAGCCATTAAGCTGTTTGTTAAAAATATTTCCACTGACCTTTGCTGAGAGTTCTAAGGAAGCAAATAGGGTTAAAGGACTCAAATTACTCTCTTTTTTAATTTTTCCTCGTTGTTATCTTCAGGTGGTGTGGTTGACATAGCTGAAGGATGGGATGCCATCCAGAGGGACCTGGTCAAGCTCAAGAAGAGGACCCATGGGGATCTCAGGACGTTTAACAAGGCCAAGCACAAGGGGCTGCACCTGGGTCAGGGCAACCCCTGGTATCAGCACAGGCTGGGGATGAACAGATCAGAGCAGCCCTGCTGAGAAGGACTTGAGGTTGCTGGTGGGTGAGAGGCTGGACATGACGCAGATGTGCACTTGGAGCCTGGAGAGCCAAACGTGTCCTGGGCTGCATCCAAAGCAGCGTGGGCAGCATGGTGAGGGAGGGGATTCTGCCCCTCTGCTCTGCTCTGGTGAGACCCCACCTGGAGGACTGCATCCAGCTCTGGGGTACCAGCACTGGAAGGATGAAAACTTGTGTGAGAGAGCTCAGAGGGGGACTTAGATGGATGGAGCATCTCTCCTGCAAGGAGAAGCTAAGATAATTGGGATGGTTCAGCATGGAAGTGAGAAGGCTTTGGGGTGACTTAATTGAAGACTTCCAGTACCTGAAGGAAGCCTGCAAGCAAGATAAAGACTATTGACAGGAGTGTGTACTGACAGTATGAGGGTAAAGGCTTCATACTCAAAGAGATTACCTTTGGATTAGGTATTTGGAAGAAAGTCTTTACTGTGAGGGTGGTGAGATGCTGGAACAGGCTGCCCAGAGAAGCTATGGATGCCCCATACCTGGAAGTGTTCAAAGCCAGGTTGGATGGTGCTCTGAGCAACCTGGTCTAGTGAAAGGTGTCTGTCCATGGCAGGGGGCTGAAACGAGATGATTTTTAAGGTGCCTTCAGACCCAACCTATTCTATGATTCTAGGTCTAGCTTAAATCTGTTATCTCTACCATCCACTTGATATCTTTTTAATTAAGAATAACAATCTGACGATTAATTGTCCTGGGAAAATACCTTTGACAAAACACAACTGATAATTAAACTGCTGTTAAAGCACTTTGATTATGTTTGCTAGGCAGAGATTGTTTCATTTCACCTCTATTGAAGCTTTTCTTTTACTTTATCTACAAAAGATAAAGGAAGATTTTTATTTTTTAAAAGAGAAATTCAAAATTCTGTACTTCTTTAAGCGGTATTTTTAATGATGTTTTTCACCATATTAACTTTTTATTTGCAATATAAATTTATAAATTTATATTTACATACACAATGATTTAAGAAATTATGTTTAAGTGCATCCCTAATTACTCTGTGTTAACGACTGATGTAAATTATTTAAAGCCTCAATTTGAAACTCTCACCTATTCTCCTTATTTCTGAAATATCTAGACAAAATTAAAATATCTGAGGGGAAAATTAAATTTTTAGAAGCAAAATTCATATCCTTTTTTAAATGGATCCACTTTCTAGAAAATTATTTAGAAATTCTTGAAATGAAACAATTTTAAAGTTTTTTAATAGTTTAAGGGGGAGTTTGAAGAAAAAATATGATTATTGTATCAATGGAAATTCAAAATTGTTTTCCATCTGCAAAATAGCTTTCAGTGAAAACAATTTTTAGCTGAAAAAAACCACATTTCTATTAGTGGGGTTTTTTTGCAAGTTCTGCTCATATTGATACCTTGTATTTTTTAAGTGACGTTATAACTATGTAGTATACTTTCCACTTGCACATACTGAGCTGCTGCTAGTTCACGTTAATTTATGCTGATAGCTTTCTGTGATCTTTTACCTTTCTGAAAAATATTACAGACAGGGGGTGTGCTAATGTCTCAGTGGGATTCAAACTTACTAACAACATAAGAGATAATACTTTTTATGTATCCAGGCAGTCCGTGTGACTGTGCCTTAGATGGTGATATACTGGAAAAATTTTAAAAGATGCAGTATAACCGATCAGAATGGAGTAAATATGTGCATAATTTCTGGTATGTTTGTTCATTAGAATGGTTTGTGCTGTTACTTAAGTAGGAATATATTTACCACAGGTATAAATGTTATTTTCGTTAATCTCTACACTCATTGTAGTTAATGTAATATTAGTGAAAGACTTAGACACTTGGATTACTTTCTTTCTTTTGAGTTAACTTCATTCAATTCAGTAGTGACTTGTCATTGCACATATTCCCCTCTCGATTTTTCAGTATGTTAGTCATTAACTCTCTCTGAAAAAAAATCTTGCAAAATTATACAGTTGTAGACATGACAAACACTTGTCTTGACTGTGTTTCCAGTTTAAGGTTCATCACATCATAGTAATAAGAAATCATAGAAACATAACTACATATGTCATGGTTTAGCCCCAGCTGGCAGACCAGCCCCATGCAGTCGCTCACTTACTCCCTCACCAGTGGAACTGGGGAGAGAATTGGAAGGATAAAAGCTGGAAAACTCATGGGGTGAGATAAAGACTGTTTAATAAGGAAAGCAAAAGCTGCACAGGATAGCAAAAGCTGCACACACAAGCAAAACAAGCACTGCTTCCCAGGTGTTCAGCCGTCTCTAGGAGAACAGGGCCCCATCTCAGGTAACAGTGACTTGGAAAGACAAATAGTTTCACTCCAAAGGTGCCCTCCCTTCCTCCTTCTTCCCCCCACTTTCTATACTGAATGTGATGCTGTATGGTCTGGAATATTCCTTTGGTCAGTTTGGGTTACCTGTCCTGGCCATGTCTTCTCACAACCTCCCATGCACCCCCAACTTCCTCACCAGTGTGGCAGTGCGAAAAGCAGAAAAGGCCTTGGCTCTGTGTAAGCCCTGCTCAGCAATAACAAAAACATTTCTATTATCAACCCTATGTTCAGCACAAATCCAAAACACAGCTCCATACCAGCCACTGTGAAGAAAATCAACTAAACCCCAGCCAAAGCCAGCACAATATACCGTCCCCTTAAAGGTACAGAGATCTGTACATTTAAGGTGTACTTGTTTTTTGAAACTTGTTATTTGAACGGGGAAAAATAAAGGACTTAATGGGCCAATAACCATTAAAACTTGAGTGCATTTTAATAATTTATTTTGTGGTCAGATTTAGTAAAAAGACAGATTTGACTAAGGATGGTCAAAACTAGCTGCTAAGATAATATAACACAAAGAACCACTGAAAACCAAAATACAGCATAACAAATCTGAAGAGTTACTCAACGGACAAACTTTGTTGTTGTTCTGCCTCATAGATGCATTTCACATTTGGCATTCTACTTTGTTTTCACCTTGCTTGGTTCAGAAATGTAAAAACTGCCACTGAAGAGAAAAAGAAAAATAAAAAGAAAAATAATTTTTTTGAGTCCCTTTATTAAAAAGCTGGGAGAAAACAGGATGGATCTGTTGTCTCTTCTGTACTCTTACTGATATTTCCTTTAATTTGTATGTAAAGAGAATAAATAATTTATAATTTAATTTCTATACCTCAGAAAGAAATAACACAATGAAAATCATTATTCTGTCTAGCATGTTTTCAAGTTCCTTCTTCCCTCTACTTCTTCACCTTTGAGGCATCTAATTACTGTCTTGTTCAATATGAGTTGCATTGTTATTGTGTTTCCACTGTGTTTTCAAAAATGTGTGAAAGCACATGAGGGCCAAAAGAATAATATCCGTGCACATGTCCATGAACTTTTCAGAGGGAAAGCTGCATGTGGGGGGAGTATTTTTTCCGTTTTACCTCTGGATGCTTGCACTAATAATTGAGAGAACTGCAGTGAGTTCATTTTCCTTGTAAAAACCTGTAAACTGAATATAGATTATGCTCTTTTGGCTAATCTTTACTCCCTGCTCCAACCCCATTTGAAACACTGGTAATGCATCTGTCTGCTGTAAGCAGACCTTTGTGCAGTTTATGTGTATAGTTTTTTGCTAAGATTTTAGAATTTAAACAGAAGGTGAGATGTTGTGTAACTGAGGTTTTGGTAGTGAGAAGAACTTTAGCTGTGTTTCCAAGGAATTCTGGACAGAAAAAATAAATCAGTGTCATAATCAATATTCTTGATTGAAGAATGACTATACCTTTGGCCTTCTGTCATACTCTGCTCTTTTTCTTATCTCATGTAAAACCCTGCTGTCACAGCAGGGCTATATTGAGGAAACACTGAAGACCACACTGGGATGTTACCCTTTACTGCAGCAGCAGGCTAACTGGAGGGTGTCTCTCTCAAGCCACAAGAAAAACAGTGCACAGAAGGAAGAGGTAAGTAGAGGTGAGGAGGAGGTAACTGTGTCCAAGGATCTAATGAAGTCTCAGTCCCTCAAGCTAGCTGAAGTAATTTTTTTCTGGAAGAAATCTGCCACTGCTGCTGTGTCAGACAGAAATTCCATCAGTATCTGGAGGGGATCCCAGCCTGTTTTATCTCTGAGATAGAGATTTGCCTTCCCTGTAATTTTGCCAATCTATGTTGCTGTCTGCTATGTCAGTGGTAATACTGACCTTGAATCTAAGCTTACACCTCTTGAGGCAGTGTGGACAAGACTCAGTCCTGTTCTTTTGTTGCAGATATAATAACATGTAGCTGCTCTCAGTATTTTTCATGACTTCCCACTTTTAGGCACAACCAAGGATTGCGTTAATGCCAACAGCATGAAAGACCCTGAGGGGAGTGGGGAGAGTTACAAAGACATTTTTCAACTAGATGTATTAATTTCAATTTTATATTTTGGTTCTTTCATAACTTATAACAAGCTCATTTAACAATACCTAGTTTTGAAATAAAACCAGAACTTAGTTACAAACTCTTCCATCAGGTATTTAACATTCACTTTTACTAATTATTAGAATATTAATTTTAAAGCTGTTTTATGTTTCATTTAATATTCCTTGGTTTTTTTGTTTTTTTTTTAATCACTTTCCACAGAGGACGTTTAACTGCTTTTACGCTAATCACGCTGGACCACAGGAGAAGAACCAGGTGAAAAACAGCAACCAAAAACCTTTCTTGATTTCTTACAGTAAACTTAAAGAAACACAGGAAGGTATATATAAATAGCCTATGGAAAATAGAAAAATTCTATTGCAACCCTACATGATAGCAAGGTTCTGATATCTTAATTTCTGGAAGAAAAATTGTGTACTTAAGTCTCTCATTCACTACACAACATGTATGATTTCAAAATGTAGGTGTGTCTGTCACTAAGAGTGTGTGTATAAATTCTCTTACAACTCTTAATTGTTTCTGGCCAGGAATTCTCCAGAAGTCCACTATTACTGAAAATACATTGTTCTAAGTCCCTCAGGTCAGGCAGCTGCCCCTTGCGAAGCATAGCACTGAGTTTTAAAAAGCAGAAAAATAGTTACTATATTAAAAGCCACTTAACCTATTTTCAGATATTTCAAATAGAAAAGCTGTGTCTGCACATAACCCATACCTGGAATGATAAGTGAACAAACCTGCAGTTATCTGAAGACTCTGGAAATGTCTTGAAGCATGTCTGCATAGCACCACAACACTTTCCTGTCAGCTCTCCACCAAGTCTTTCATTGCCAAAAGAAATAGTGAAAAATTGTACAACTATGTTTTCATAATTAATGGAACTTATTTCCATATAAGATAAAATATCTTGAGGTTTTCCATGTGATGATTGATATTATGGTCTATAATACAGAACTTGGCATCTAAGTAAAAGGTGGCATCATATTAAGAAAAGTATGTAAAGCACAATAGAAAACAAAATGGACGAAAATTGGTACTTATCTCCCTCCTCAGAAGTAAAGCAACAAAACCAAATAGACCAAGCAGCATTTGAGAAAAAGATAGTGGAACATTTTCCAGATGCTGCACCATCTGAAAGCCACTATGAGTACTAAATGTTATGGTCTCCTGGCAAGAATAACTTGTCACTTTGTAGCCATACAAACATGAAATTTGGATAAATGAAAATATATAGAAGAGTCCTAAGAAAGCCAAGGTAAACATCAGCTCCCCAACAACACTTCCAGGAAAAGGAGAAATAAATCTGTCTAAAACAAAGGACAAAAAAGAGGTAAAAATCTGCAAGACAAGACAGAAGATGTGTCACATTATGTGAGTAATATAACCAGAAACAGAAACAGCTGCTGTGAAAACTGTTGGTAAAACACTTTATCAACTCGGCAAGATTCTAAGTGGTGAATTTACATTAGCTAAAGGATATACTAGCAAAAAAAGAAAAAAAAAGACTACAAAGGACATATACCATGTCATCGATTCGTGTACTTGGCTTTCTAAGCTTACTCTTCATTTTTATATGAAGTCCAAATTTCTTGTCTTCACTTTCAAAGCTCTGTTCACAGCATAACCTCCTCTTGTTTCAGACTTTTAATCTATGGAGTAAATTATTTTCTGCTTGGATAATTCTCCAGTCCATCTCTCCTGTCTACACATGACACAATTGAGAAAAACTCTACCTTTGTCTCAGCCCCATCCTTTGCTCGAATATGGAGGAGTTCTGTGCAAGTGATGTGAAAAAAAATGCTCTTTTCCTCCTTATTGCCCAGGATGGGATTAAACTCTACCAACAATAACCTTTACAGACACTACACTGCTTTTTCTTAAACACCTTTGATAATATCTTACTAAAAACATATGTAATCAGGAAAATTCCTTATTTACTTTACTACTTTGTGTCACAGGTAGAGAATGTACTATTCATTTTTCTTTACACTTTTATGTCCTTGAAGATTTTTTATTATTAAATGTTCTTGAAACAAGTGAAAATATATTTTCAATCTCGCAACAAGTGTCAGGTTTGCTAAGTTTCTCAAGTTTTGTTGGTTTTCTCCGTATAAGCTCAGGCCAATTTCTTGTAATGTAGGGCCCAAAAGTGGACATGATAACAATGTTGAACATTTTGGATTTTACTTCTACTTTTCTTGTTCTGCAGGGGTTTGTTTGTTTCTTTTTTATTTCCCACTCTTCCCCCATAGTCCACAGTGATGTTTACCTGCTTCACAAGAGCATGGACTTGCTGATTCTTCTTCAACTCATAATTTAGTTCATAACGTAACAAACCTAAGAATTTCATTTGTTTTCTAGTTGCCTATTCCTTGCAAACTGTTGTCTCTGAACTTAATTGTTTCTTTCAAGCATTTTCAAACTGTCTCAGTATATATAGACTGCATTTTAATTCCATTCTTTGCTGCATTCACTCACAGTTTCTTATCTGCAAAGGCAATAAGCCTCTAATTCATCATTTAATTCTTCATTGAAAATAGCGAGTTCAACTAGACCCAGTGCTGACCTTGTAGCATCCTACACATAAGCACTCTGGAATGAAATAACTTTTTACTTCTGCCTCTTTATTGTTGATTTGGCTAGAGCTACATTATAGGCACCATATGGCTTATTAACAACAATAAGCTAACATTAGATAGATTTTTCTGACAATAGAGACCAAAATAAAACCTCAGAAAAACAAAGACAAAAATAGTAACCTGCCTAACAAGATGGAAGTATGAAAACTGCCATTTAAAAGTCTTTGTTTTAATTCAGTGTTTTTGTGTCTTAATAGCATATAGATATGTTATCTATACGCAGCTACAAACACACACAGAGGAATTTTGTTGGGAGCAGAAGAAACTTCCAAAAGAACAAAAGAAGAAACAAGCTTGAATTCTTCCTTTCCCAGCTGGGTCTTGCCGAGGGGCTGCCTTTGATCCTCCCATGAATTTGCAGTTCAAGAGAACAGTAAGTTCTTGTGTCTTCCAAGGAAAGAAGGTGAAATTCCTCACTATAAGCACATGCCATCAGAGAAAGTAGGATGTAGTAGGAGGAGACTAAGAACAAAAGGGATGTTAAAACTGCTTGTCTTCCTCTTCCCAGTAAATGTATGGAATTCTTTTTAGTTCTGGTTCAGCCTCTGTGTTTTCAACTCCTTGAAATATACCCTACATATTGTGTTACAAAGTTGAGCTGGACTAACTGTGCTGTTCACATTCCGTTTTAGACTATACTGAAACATCTGTTTCTGTGGTTTACCTCTGCTTTGCCTAATATGATCTCTTAATCATAGTATTTTGCTTTTTAAACGTTTCTTATCAACAATAGGTTTTCACTCACTGGTCTCAGAACAATTGTGTTGCACATCCACAGCACCTGGTCAGATTACTCCAGGCAAGCTTTGCTCTTTGTGTCTGGATTGCATTGCAACAGGCTTCACCATCCAGCTGGAATTAAATTAACTATTGATGTAATAGCTGCATTAGGGCATTGCATGATTGGCAGCTCATTTCTACAGCAGAACATTTTGAAGAATTCAGCTTTACTAAAATTATTTTCCTCTTTGTAAGAGTTTTCAGAATTATTTCTAATACCCCTTTTCTTAGACAGAAGTCTCTGGGTTCTAAGACACTGTATATTGAAGTTTTTTTCACTTGCCATCTTGAAAGTAGTATTTGATTATATTGTCCACATGATTTATAAAATTTCCTGTGACCTAAGTGCACTTAATTTTACCTTTCCCATGGTTTCCTGATGTTGTATATTATAAATTGAAACTGGCAAGTTTTCTATTTTTTTTCATCTGTTGTGTCTTTTGTCTGGACTTTCTTATTTTAATTATGTGCACTTTCTCTGAGCACTGCTTTGAGCATTTCTCTGCATGTTTCAGCCATATTTGCTGTTTAAAGACATTTCTGTGGAGTTAGATCTGTTTCTCTACAATCCCTCTTGCAGGCTTTGATCACGTCCCGCAAATAAGCCTGTCTCTAGTTAGCAAGTCTGATTCCAGTGCTGTGTGTGGATGCCAGAGTTCTCAGCTGTGTAATGTTAATATTGGTTTAGGATGTAAAAACATGTTATCATATTCCAGTTGCATTCATTAGTAGGTCATAATCCTCAGGCATCTCTATCTGCTGTTGCAGTGTTTCAGGCAGTATTCTTAGTCACAGCACCTCACTCAGCTACACATTCTTTTCCCTTCCCAATGAGGTTTTCAAGCCATTATTTTAATTTTCCTTTATTTTTTAACGGTCACCTTTCCACACAGGATCAGTTTTAACTTTGCACTGACAGGTTTTTATTTGGAAACATGGTAGTCATGGTTTTATGTTTGTGCTGACCATTCTGATTTCAGTCATGCTTTGTATGTGACTGGCTCCCACAGACATAAAACAAACATCCACATTTCCCAGACCTATCCTGTTTTTTCAGGTGAATTATTGTTTTTCTATGTACGTTTGCAGATGGGAACCTCCTACCCAGATATTGGACATTCAGAAATCCTGGCCTTATGGATGTCTGGCAAAAGCTACGATCTATGTACACTGTACTACTGCATGTTTATGCACAGTAAATTTAGTATTATTCAGGAATAAACAGAAGAACTGTGCTGTGTGTATTCTCTGGGCGCTTTCTGACACCTCCTGGAAGAAGAAAATATTCTTCTCCTGCCCACTTCCTTTCAAGAGCTGGCAAAATTATTTCTCATATTCTCCTCAATTATTCTGCATATAGAGCAAATCCTATGTAAAATGGAAATGCTGGTACTGAATAACTCTATGATGAATACACATTAACTTATGTCTTAGAAAAAAAGGTATCCTTTATTAAAACAAGTATTTACAAAGGTATTACCCTGAGACTGTAATCAAAACATTTTTTGTTTTTCAGGCTTCTCAAAGTTCTTCCTTGTGAAAACTGGGATTTCTCAAAATTTTGGTGTATGTTATTACTTGGAAAGTAATTCTTTGTTCTATCTGAATCTGTTTAAAACAGCTGTAAGTCAAACAGCTGTACTGTATAAGCCTTGATTAATTAAAATTCTTTTTAATCAGCCAACTGCATTTGGATATATGTGTGCTAATGGTGGTTTTCAGTAATCTTAAATCTGAGAAGAGTTACAGCAAGAAAAACTAAAAAGTAAAAACTTGAAGTTGGCTGAGATCTATAAAATAAATCACTTTCAATGAAGTGTCAATCAAGTATTTAAAAATCCCTGAGTCCTTAGGCACATCATCTCATTAAGTTTATTTGTAGGATGATGTTAGCTTTGAAGTGGCCCTAGTTATTTAAGGTATTCCTGGTGCCTCCGGCTCTATTCTGCCAGGTCTGTCATTTCACAGCCTGCCTCGGAACTCTAATACAAGATAATCAATGAAACTAAAGATCTCTTAGGAACAAATGCCTAGACAAGAAAACAATCCCTTGTTTTGGCTTGCTGTTACAAACTGTTGTGCCCTACAACACAGCAAATCAGTCCTCCACTGTGAGTTAGAAGCTTTGTTGAAATAAATTCCTCTATGATGTGAATATTATTTCAAGCAGAACATACAGACATATATGAAATTACAGACTTGAAGGTAAGAAGCTCACTGGGAGGAAATACATGTCTCAGCTTAGCCTGATTTCAAGATAGCAGCTTGGACATTTAGGATTAGATTTGAAGAGCAATTGTGCTCCAAACCTGAGCCCTGCTGAAATGATTAGGTTGGAGGTAGGTATAAACCAGTTTTGTCCACGGTCAGTAGAAGAAGAAGTTATATTTTTTCTTAAAACATCTGCAATGAACACTCAGGTTCACCTTAAAGAAAACATAAATCTTCTCTAGACAGAATAATACTAAAGGATGAAAAAGACTCAAAACAAAACATAAATCCCGCCCCCCCCCAAAAAAAAAAACCCCAAAAAACAAAAAACCCACAAAATATCCCAAACCATGCTTTTCTAGGAACACGTTGTATTTTTTGTTGTTTGTTTTATATTAAGGTATTCATGCAAATAGTAAAAAATTATTAGCACTGAAAACTTCCAAGGCATTTATTTTGACATACACTTATTTGCTGCATATGCTATGAAAGGATCTCATTACTTGATTTCAGATAATATTTTAAGCTTAGACTATGGGTTGCTTATCTTTAAGTACAGTTGTGCCAGCAATGTGAACTCCGAGAAAAATTTCAGGAAGAAAGAGAAAGATAGATTTGTTTTCTTCGTGATAGAGTTACATTTCATTGCAATGAGAGAGTACAGTTATATAAAACCTTTCGTTTCTAAGAAACCTTTTGTGCTTGAAAAACTGTGTGTGCACGCGTGAATCATTTCACAGAACTAGAACTATTTTCACCCAACACTGAAATGAAATCAACATGGCAGGTGCTTCAACAGTATGGCATAATATTTTTGGAAAGGAAGAAGGAAGGGGAGTGCTAAAAAAAAGCTTTACAAAGAAAGAATGTGACCAGCCATTCAAATTAGAACATAGAGATGCTTGACCTGTTTTTGGTTAAAGCTTTCCTTGTGAAGAAAGTCACATGAAAAGACACCAAATAAACTTGATGAAAAGCATTCAAGCTATATATTTTAAACCTTCCATCTAATCAGTCAAGCTGGTTCTTCTGGCACCTAAAAACTAAAAGATGTAACGTATATAGAGAAATAAAATTTATAAGCAGATAAAAACAAATGATTGTGAAGTACCCTGTCAGTTATTTGAAATGAGACAGTTGCCAACAGCATTTTAAGAAGAGATACATCTCCTCAGGTTTTCTGCATATAGATCTCATGGTCAAATACTATGGCATAAATTTTTGACAGCTTGATCAAAATAGATTGTACTTGGCATTTTCCATATCTGAAGCAAAAAAAAAAATACCATAAACAAGCCTTTAAGTTTACACTGCTTTTCATCACGGTATTCAGCAAAGATGCAGAATTTTCCTTTGAGCTGTCACAGGGACATTCCTGCTGCCAGAGTCTGATCTGCTGCACATGTGGACACCAATGGCAAGGCTCCTACTCTCTCTCTGGCTCCAGGACAGCATCCCCTCAGGAGCTCAGCAGTGTTTCACTTTCATTAGCTGTGTGTTTGCTGCTGAGTGAATAAACATACATTAACCAGTCAATGGAGAATATCTCCTTTTCAAGCATTAATGATACACTTAAGACTGTAGCAAGTTTTTATTATATTGATCTCACAAGAAACAACACCTCAGACATTAAAGTGAAATTAGGCTGGAAACAGAGCCCTTGCCACTGAGAAAAAATCTAAGAATACTGTTGACTTACAATTCCCTGTTGTAGCTAGCAGGCAAAATTTCTCATTAAAACTACTTAAACCTGAAGTAACTTGATTTAAAAAATTTCAGTACAATTCTATCCCAGTGAAAACTGCTCAAATGATACTTTGTTAAATTCCATTAAAACTTACCTATGGTACACATCTTAAATAGGTCAATTTAAATAATCTTTCTTTTAAAGAATGATATGGCTGTGCATAACATAGCATAATCAATTATATTTTACGCTTAAAAGACACACAAATAATTTACAATAATAGCTGAAAATAAAATTTCTGCAAAGTAGGAAGTGAAGTATAATCTTGATATTGTTTTGGTTGAAGAAAAATATTTGCAGTATTTTTGTTTCTTTTCTGTAAGTCCTTAGTCATCTGTTAGTGGCAGAAAAACAACAAAAAAAGGTGCCATTACTGGAAAATTCTGTCTCACTATCAAAAGCTACCTGTCTGAAAATAGACCAGGAAGAGGTTATAACAGTGGTCTGGTAAACTGAAGATGCCAATTGATAATATGTATGATCAAGAGAGATGATACAATAATAGTCTGTACTTTACAATTAGATTAAGCATATTTGTATTTCAAACACAGATTTGGTTTTTGTTACTGAAGTGGGAATGAGAATTGCAGCAGCAGTTTGAACTGCAAATCTAATGGAAAACATTCACAGTTGACTACACATGCAGACAGTTATACAAGATGAGCTCCTTAGCAGTGAAGGTAATAATGAGGTTTGGATCTACATGGAAAAAAAGATGAGGGTTTCAGGTTATGCATGGACCAAGCTGCTCCTGCTATTGAAGAGACAGGGACAGCCTCTTGTAATGTTGTAGCTGGATCTGTTAGCACTCAAGTATCATGATGAGAGTATCCATAATATTTGAGATTGTAGGGTCTGATTTCTCAGTCTGAACTCTGTGTTGACAACAAAAAGACTAATCCAGTTAGCTGCAAAACTTCTGAAAGCTATTAGGAATGCACTTGTAACTTTGAGGAGAGAGAAGTTCTACAAAGATCTACTTAGAAAAAAAAGTCACAGACCACAGAATATTCTCAGTTGGAAGGGACCCACAAGGATCATTGAGTCCAGCTCCTAAGTGAATGGCCCATAGAGGGATCTAACCCACAACCTTGGTCTTATGAAGACCATGCTCTAACCAACCGAGCTAATCTCATTCTGTACCAGTATTTTTTGATAAGACTCAAGTAAACAGTTTCCAAGGATGATTAAAGAATTTTAAAATATTTTTTCTGTTTGAAAGAGTTGGGAAAATTATGTCTTCAGGTTCTTGTTATTCCATTCTGTGGTTTAGTGGTAACCCTCTTGCTATTGTTAGAGTATTTAGATAAAATGCTTTTTCCTGATAATTTATTCAGGTAAATCAATGCAGTCTATGGCTCATGTTTGGACTCCACCTGACAAAAATGTGCTTTAGACTACAGGTCATCATACTAGTCTGAGGCATAAAGTGGAATGAAAACAAAATATTCCTTTCCCAGATTCTGAGATTGGTCACTACTGGAGCACTTCATGTTTTCCAGCAAGTCTCTTTAGAACTTCATCTCTGAGACAAGAATGAAGTGGCATTTGGGAAAGTCCAGCTGACCTATATCATGCAGCAGATATGTGCCTTTCTATAAAATGGAGAGTAAATGAATGTTTGTCCATAGCAGGTGTTAGAGCAGCCTCTTTTGGTTTATCTAAAGAATGTGTTTAAATACCAGTAAACTAAGTCTACTGGGACATGATGTGTCAGTCACACACAGTCTTTTTTAGTGACAGTCTCTTAAAAAGTCACCAAGAAACAATATTTCATAAATCTAATTGTGTTAAACTTTCTGCTCATATCCAAGAGGCATAAGTAGAACTATGGGGTTAACATAATCCCATTAATCTATAATGATTGAGCCACATTTTTGATTCTTTTAAACTTTTTAAGCAACTCAAATGTCTATGAAAGTCACAAAAAACAATGGTTTGCAGGCATAAGGCAGAGGTGCACTGGTAGATACTTCACGGTGTGACACCAGTGCGCTTCAATTCTGACCATTGGTGTTTCAGGTATGTGTTGCTGAAGGCCTCATCAAATGTCACAAAACCATCTGTTATCAGACAGTTATATTTAAATCTCTGCAAATAAAACGAACAGGATAAAATAATTCTTAAGAAGATACTCCATGATAATAAGCAATATTTAGAAGTATTTAATCTTGTACATTTTTTTTCTTTTTAAACTCTTTGCAAAAATATAGCCCAGAATTTCATGTTTTTCTAAAGATTCAAATGTATATTAAAATCACACATAAAAAAGAGGTCACCTGCTAGGACTTGTCAAATCTGCCTGGAAACAAATTCTCTGCTATCTATCCAGCCAGTGCACAGTACTTTGGGCTGAGACATTGTGGAGGCCGGTGGGCCTGCAGACTTGGGGACCAAGGGAGTCCATTGGTGGGACAGTCCCTAAGCCAAAAGATCCTCCCCAGGTTAGGGACACAGAGAAGGCCTCTCCCAGGATTCTTTGTTTCATTATGTTAATGTACCCCAGGTCTGCTTCCCCAGTTGGCCTGTTGGCCTCCCTGCCCCCTTCTACCCTACGCATCCCTGATCCAGAAACTTCCCCACTCTCCCACTGGCCCTTGTTCCTTTGCCACTCCCTTAGAGTTTCCTCATTGGCTCCCGTACCCCAGTCCCGCCTAGGTACCACTGTCTTGCCCTCAGATTATTGGTCCCTGATGCTCTCTCCACCCTCTTATATAAACCTGCACCTTCCCCATTTTTCTGTGTTTTCACCCCTGGAACCCCTCATGCATGTGGCTGGTAGAAACCTCTCTTGTGGAACCCTGCATGAAGACCCTTCCCATTTCTTTGCCGTCAACTTGTCGAAGAAGCTGTCTGGTGTGTGTGTGTGGGTGTGTGTATAAAATTTGGACAGATTTCATTGTGTGTGAAAACAAAGATGTTTCTTCACTTCCAAGTGCCCTCATACCCAAACACTTAACTGCATTGTGTGATAAGAGAGACTGAGAAATTCCCTGAAATCAGGACTGTCCTGGTCGCATGCTGAAGGAGATTTTCGTATTTCGCAGTTTCACCACTTCTGCAGCAAAATGAATCTCAGTGATGGCATAGAATAGCAAGCATCGATTTTAAGATGGACTTAAGCAAAAAACCTTAACCAACTGAAACTTCAGGTCACTCTAGGCAATTAATCAATCTGACTCCTAAGAAAAATTTGGTTAAGTATTTGTTCAACTTTCTTCACAGCCCGTTTGTCTTTATGACCCATGTACATTCATGCACTTAAGTTTTCACTCATCAAGATGCTCACAGGAACAGTGATCCACTGCCACTGAAATCAATGGAAAAAACTCTCACTGATTTTCCTTGGATAAGGCCCAAACCCCACACATGAAGTTTTACACTGCTTTCTCACACATCAAATATTAAACACTTGCACATGGGAGCAGTTGCATTGAAATTAACTATATTAAGTCAACGTGGGATGTTGCTCAAAACAAAGGACAACAGACATATCAGAGATCTCTCAAAAAAGGGAACAGGAGTATGATGCAATTTATAAGATACAATCATAATACAGAAATATCACAATACAAAATACAGTTTTTGCACTCCCTGAAAACTTTTGGTCATTTAATCATTTGTACAGTTAAAAATTAAATAATAATAAAAAAAAATAGCTACCTTTTCCAAAATAAAATTTAAAAAAAAAGCAAGGAAAGAAAAAAAAAGCTTTTGTTTTGGTTCACAATGAGAAAGAAAAGAAAATGAACTTGTCAAATAAATTATATGCTGTGAATCACTTGCTTGGACTTGTTCATTAAACCAAGGCTTTTATAAAACACATTGTTCTATATGAAAAAATGCTTTTTCTGTTTCTTCTCAGCTGCATGACGGTCTTCCATTCAAAATTTCACTTTATTCTTCTAATTAATTACACATGCCTTTGTAGCTCTAACTTTAAAATGTTATTCAAAAAGAACATGCATTTGAATCAATATCAATCACATTGTTTTATTTTCTCAAGGGAAAAGAGAGTGCTCAAAGGAAATTAATCTTATGTTGACACTAACTTATTTCTCTATAGAATGTGCTTCTGGCTTTTGGAAAGTCCGTATTGCTCAGTCTGTCTATAACAAAATTTCAAAATAACTTCTGTTTTTTTATTTGACTGTTTTGTTTCAAGAAAAGTGGAGGGCAGAATGATGTCCTCATAAATAAAGGACTGATGTTCCAAGTTTGCTGTTCTTTTTGCCTGGCACACCATTCTTAGTCACCCAAATTGCTCTCAGCATTAAAAGGTAGGATGTGGTGGAGTTCTTTAAGTGATTAAGAGTGGTAAAGACCAGCCCTGATATTTCTGCCTCATACTGTCCTTTCCATATCGCTGCCAAAAACAGCAAGATGTTTCAATGTGTCCCTGTTGAGATTTCTTCCTGTATAGACCTCGACATTGCTAATTCCCAAAATGTGATGTTCATTATCAAATTACTTTTGCAAAAACTATAAAATCAATAATGTAAGAATTGCATTTTCATTTTTCACTTTTCAGAAATAGTCCCTATCCATGGGACAGGGCAAAAGCAAGACAAACTGGGTCTACCCAGTATGTCCACATACTGGTAGTGTTGATAAATTGGCATCATATTTACTACACTCTATTAAAATTATATAGCAAACCCAGTAGACTACTGCATTGCAGCTCTTAAAAAAGGGGGGCTTGGGAAATACTGCAAGAAGTCCATTTCCAAGTAAATCGTGCTAGCTTTTCAAGGAAATCACAGAATCAACTATGCTGGAACAGACCTCTGAGATGCTTGAGTCCAAACTATGAACAAACACTAGCACTTCAGCTAGGCCAGGGCACTAAGTGCCACATCCAGTCTTTCCGTGAACACCCCAGGGATGGTACACCACCACCTCCCTGGGCAACCTGTTAGATATCCACTCACCCTTTCTGTGAAGAACTTCTTCCCAATGGCCATGGCCAACCTGAACCTTCCCTGGAGCAGCTTGAGGCCATTTCCTCTTGTCCTGTCAGTGGTTGCCTGGGAGAAGAGGCCAACCCCCACTTGGCTTCAGCCTCCTTTCAGATAGTTGTAGAGAGAGATAAGGTCCCCCCTGAGCCACTGAGCCACTTTTTCTCCAGGCTAAACAATCCCAGCTCCCTCAACCACTCCTCACAAGACACATGCTCCAGATCCTTCACTGCTGGTGAAATCTTAAGGCTTGGAAAGCTGAAACAATTTGCCCCGTATAAACTGTAAAATCTTCAAACAGCAAGTTGACAGTCCAAACCCAAGAGCAAGGTTCTAATATTCAGCCAAGAATTCCAGGGTAAGCATGCTGCTTCCAATTTTACTTTCTTTTTTTTTCTTTCTTATTTCCATTATTAAATGCTATTTTCTATAGAAAAAGAAATTGCTGTTAAGAAAAGCAATGTATCTCAAAGCAAAGCTTATTAAATGGCATAAAAATTCTATAAATCACAGTATGGGAGAATTTTTTTTAACTTTTGAACTCCAGATTCTTCAAAGCGTTGCTTCCCAGAATCTATCAAAGCAATGTGTACTATTGCTGTGGAGAGGATCTTATTCTTGATGCAGATTATTCAGTATCTTTTTGAAAGAAGAAAGTCAATTTTGTCTCACAGAAATCTTTGAGGCTCGTTCTAATGAGAAGTACTTCTTCTATTATTTTACTGGTTTTATTCACTGCACTCTTTTTTTTATAGCTAAAACTATTCCAAGAAAGTGGTGTTAGCAGTTGGCTGCTTAGCACTTCATCTGTTCCTGCTGTTTATTCTTCCCTTGAATCACACTCCTGTGTTAAAAGCACTGAACTTGTCCCTGTAGCCATTGGTCCTTATGCAATGAAGCCACACACCACAGACATCAGATGCAACTAGACTGTAAATCAAATAAGCAGGGGGAATGCCAGAAGTGGAACCATCATCTCTTCAGGACTGTAAATAAAACTAGCAGAGGGAACGCCAGAAGTGGAACCATTATCTCTTCAGGCTCAACAACACAAGTCTTAACAGCTTAAATCAAAAACTAGTATGAACAGCAAGATTTTCACTTGCTTCCATGATCTTTTAGTGTCATCTATACCAATATTAATACCAGTGTTAAAAGTGATATTATTAGCAACAACAGCATCACAAAAATTCAGGTAAACTGCCAGTATATCTTGAAGACTCCTGATTCATTGCTGATAACAGGTTTCACTAATCTTCTTTCACTTTTTCTTTAGGGAACTTCTGTGTGCAACCCAGAGCCAGCGACAAAACAACAGTCTGACATTCACAGAGCCCAAGTCTTAATATTGGCTCCTCAACATCAGTGAGTTAGAAACTTACAGACAGCTTGTGGGAGAACAAGTGCAGCTCCACATATTTCCTTCTCTGTCAAATACACCAGCACTAAAAAGTAAATTTATACAAATTTATACAATAACTTATGGTTTAAAATTTTTATGGCTAACCTGTTATAGAAAAAAAGCAAGAACATTTAGTTTGTCTTAGACATATTCTGTGCTGTTGGGAGGACTGACTTCTGTCTCTAACACACCAAAATACAGGTATTGGACTTTAATAAAGTCCATTTATTCTGCTCATATTTATATGATCATTTGAAGACTCTGGACACTGAGCTTTGTGCTCACTAGATTCTCATGACTGTATTCATCATATTTTGACACCACCAGTTTTTCAGATTCAGTGTTAATATTTGAACCATATCCATAGAATATCTTTGCAAGAGTGTATCTCATATCAGTCTCATGGATCTCAGGTTTTGGTGAAATAGATTTTATTTTCTCTGAACCATTCTCCATTACAAAATACCCTCTGCATTTGCTGTTAATTACACAGATTCATTGGTGGTTGTCCAAACTTGATTACAACTGAACTCTGCATCCCACTATATAAATATGTTTTTCTCAGATGTGCAAAATTTTCTTCATGAAATTTATTTCATTAAGTTGTTTTTCAGCTTGTGGGTTTTTTCCTTCAAACTCGAGTCTTGATAATGTGTTTTTTCTGATCAAATTGCAAATATAAACCCAAGAACCTTCTGTGCTGACATAACTTGCTTGTATTTTCCTGTGAGATATCTGAAAGTCAAGAACAAATATGGGTTGACGAAAGAGAATATTTCATAATAATTTTGAATATGAATGGGACATTTGATTTAAAACAGTGACTCAGTTAAACAAGGACATAGAGAATCTTGACCAAAACATCTCTCCTTAAAGATTGTTCAAAGTGTTCTGGTTTTTCATACTTAAATTTTTCTTGTGTCACTTTCTTTTGCTAATACAAAAGATAAAGATTTCACTTCCTTTACATTCTACTGGTAGCTGACTTTATTGTCACCGTAGGCCAATGAAAATTTTTCTAAGTCTATCCTGTTCCCCTTCTAATGCTAGCCTAAAATAGACACCATTTGGAGGATGATCTGTGAGACAGACCTTTTCTTTCAGCTCTATTGTGTGTGTCTCTTGACAGCCTTTTCATCTGCAGATATGGCTTCCTCAAAGCCGTGTCTGTGGTGTCTTGTGGATACAATGGGCACCTGACATGGGTAAAGCCAGCACTTGAGTTAAATTACAGAAAAAAAGTTCTGTATTTTCTTATGTACTTGAATGGTTAGCTACCACGCTTCCTTTTGAACTAGATGTGGTGAACAAGACTGTCATGATGTAGTCTACAATCACGGATTCAGTTCCCCAAAATGTCAAGGACAGTTCTTCAGTCTTAGAAACACCAGTTCCTTTCTGCTCTTCATGAAGCTTTTAATAAAATTTATTTTTTTGTGTCCTTATGTTCAGTGCAGTACTTTTCAAAGCTCAGTAATAGAAGTGTTTAATTAACTTGTGATTGATTTAATGAGAACATTTACTCATAGTAGTACACATGGTTCAAAAATCAGAGATAACTTACAGACATCTGCTCCATTCAATATCTGAGATATATTCCATCTATAGTTGACAGAAAAAATCCTCATACAACACAGAGCTAAGGACTCACAGCCAGCTTCACAATTATTCAGATGACCACAGTGCTTATTTATACATACAATTATTTGGTCCCATTTTACTTATGTAATTCTAACTGCAATATTAATATATCTCTATATCTTGACTTTATTAATTACACAATGTCAAGAATTACAGAATTCTTGTGTTGTCTAAGGAATGCATGCATCTCAGCAATCCATGCTATAAATGAACCTTCTGCATTGAACTCACTTTCAAAGCTCCACACAGGTTTCTTATAAGAAATTCAAACTACTTCTGGTTTGAATCCAGAATACTGAAAAGATTTCCTGCATTCACGGGAACAGGACTGAGGCCAACAGTTCTGCTATTTTGCACAATGAAACTCTTCACCAGAAAGATGTATTTTGGGTAAAGAGAAAGCAATGTTTTCTCCTGGATATGTTGAAGATTACATATTGAATCTTCATAATTGTGCATAAATAGGAAATAAGATATTTCACAGAAAACACTGCGTTCCAGATAGATGCAAGGCTAAGTTTTGGCTTTATAAAGACATCAGGACTGAGCACCCCACTCCTCCACCCCTCACCTCATACACTGTTAGGAACAAAATTGTTCAGAAATAATTTTTGCCTGAGGGATTAAATTCTAGCATTAATTTTTCCATTAGTATAAATTGAGATTCACAGGTATGTTCCGTATTTATTTCTAGTATATTCAGAATACCTATCACTTTCAGCAAGATTTGAAAGATAAATGAACTAGAAAGAATGGGAAGAAATTCTTTGGCTCTGCACTGGGAAACAGTCACCTCTATAAAGACGGAAAATATTTGATGCAGACATAAGGGTCAGTGAAGCTAAACCACGAGCTTTATACAATAGGAGAAAAAAAAAAGTGATTTATGTATTTGCATCACACCAACCATAGTTTGAGTTTAGGGAAACCTTCTACTGTTCATCTTGACAGCCCAAATCAAAAGGAACTAGCATGTTATGCTGGAATGCCAGGCCAGTGATAACATTCATATTTTTATAAGAATCAAAAAGAAAAAAAAAGAGTAAGTACTGAGCAAAAAATTGTTCGAATGAATTAGAAGAAAGGCTGGTAGGAGAATTTCCTCACTGTCTTGTGAGGTAAAGAATGAAGCTTGGTCATAACCAATTAATACAAATTAGAAGATGGGATGTGTAATAAGAATTACAGGAAGGTACTACCTTAAATATATCTTTGGCCTTGCCAGATATAAGATTTAAACAATTTAGTGAGCATGTACTCCATTTGAGTGCATAATTACAATGATTATATATGCTGATAGGGTAATTGAATTTGCTAATGACAGTTAGCCATTTGCAAATACAATTATCTAATTAATGTACACAGTTCCAAATAAAAAATTGTGTCCTTCACAGGTTTTAAAAATCACTTTCTGTATTCTGAAAATTGGAAGTGGTGACAGGATTTTAGTTTGCTTCTCCACACTGAGCAGCAGTTTTGTAATCCACAGTCATTACTCAGACAAGCAAACTCTTCCTCAACTGTATCTAGGTGTGAAGAACAAGAGCATACACCATCTCTTCACCTTGTGAGCTAAAAGGAGAGAACACTGCTTCTGCAATTTTGTCAGTTAACTATTCCTTAGTGGAATGTTAATCACACTCAAATAAAGGAATAAAGGAGGTGACTTCAAGCTACTCCTGTAGTGCTTACAGACATTATCTCTTAAAATTCCTCTAAATGTCTGCTTGATTTTGACCAGGTTAAGCTCTGGAAATTCCTTAGTACAATGCAGTTCAGCAGGCATTCTCTGTTCACCAGCATCACAGTACCTTGAGCAGCAGGCATACACACCAGCCATCCTTCAAAATAGCTCACCAGTCCTTTCTGGCCGTCTTTTTTTTTTCAATCTATCTGATCATGTGATAACCAGGCAAAAATCTAGACAATTCATTATTGCATACAGTTCCAAGGAACACAGAATTAGCAGAACTGTGAACATGTCAGATAATGACACCAGGTGAGATTGATGAATTTCAGTATCACATTTTCTATTACAAATAATATGAATCACTTAGTAAAATCCAGAGATCCTAAAGCACTTTTCCAAAGTAGTAAAAATTATAAAATAATGTAATATAGGCCAGAAGCTTTCACTGTGATTATGTGTGGCTATCCACATAATACTTTCCTGGAGATTTTAACTAGCCATTCCTTTCAATTCCTGATGAAGTAGCAGAGGGAAAATTTACTTCTTTCCTATTATTCAGTAATTCAGTGGCACATCTGAAAATACAGCTCTAACTCTGGACTTCCAGCACTGCACTTAATCCTAGAACACATTCTAATATGTTAGGATATCTGAGAAAGAGAAGGAATTGCACAAAATATTTTGATACTGAGCTTTATTTGCAGGGATTTGTAGCTGTACACTAACTTCAGTGATGAAAAAAAAAGAATTTAAAACCCCCAAAGAAATTTTAAAAACCCCCAAGAAACCCAATTCACACAAACAAAGCCAAAAGGAAGAAGCAAGTGAAAACAAAAAGAATGAGCAGCTAGGAAGAACAGTGCTAGGATCTCCACACATGCTTATGCCTCTGGTTGGAAAGATGTTTGAACACTAGAAGAAGCCCAAAGCCTCCATTTTCAGGAGATACTCAAAACCCAACAGGACATGATTCTGAGCAGTCTGCTGTAGCTGATCCTGCTTTGAGCAGGGGGTTGGACTAGATGATCTCTGCAGGCCTCCTCCCATCTCAGCTACTCTGTGATTCTGCTACAAAGTCTGGGCACTGAAGGCCCCGTGCAACAGTTTTGGTGTTTCAGAGTTATCAGAAAAAATCACCATCATTTCACTGTGAAAACAGTGCAGATTAGTCATGTAATGAAATCTCCTAAAATTAATTAATATTTTCTCCCAAGCCTGCTATTCATAACACAAAGAGGCATAAAAGGTCACCAAATTACACAGAATACTCTGCTTTAGTATTAGGGATTTGGATTCCTACCCTTTAGGAAAACCCAGTATTCTACTTTATTTTTAGACCTCTTGCCATTGTTCCTCTGCCACTACATCCTGACAAGCAGCATGTTCGTCAGTGTTGACTAAGGCTCTGTAGCCACTATGTAGTGAAAACATCAGCTTAGCCTGCAATAGCACTAATCATAAATAACTATCACATGCAAGCACTTAGGACATAATCCATACCTAGATTCTTAGCTCAGTAGCCAGGTGGTCCAAAATGTATTTAATTTCTGTAAATGTTAAAGGCAGGAAAAAAGGTCATACAGACACAAGACAGGAAGATTCTGGTTTTCCCTTTTAGATTATCTTTTGTATCTGCCATGACATTTTTATGTTTCTTATAGAACAGTAGTAATCTAAGAATATGAATATTTTTCTATTTCATAAAGAAACTGGATGACTTAAGTTTGTAATGTATGCAGAAGTGTTAAAGGTAATAGGAAGACTGATTTTGAGTCACAGTAGAAAAACACATAAGGAAATTTTATTATTAGGGTTGTTATTTCTCACTACTCGCAAATTTAGGTTTAATTCTGCCAACAGTTGTACTTTCCTCTATTCTCAGAAAAGAAGCCAGGGAGGACTCAGTTCAGAAAACTGATGGATATTCTGCCATCACATACTATGTCAAGGATGACAGCCTGCCCTCAGGTTTTGGTACTGTATCAGTTTATTCCCCTGAGGGAGTAACTTCATGCTCACTTCTCACCTCTCTGGAGTGTGTGTTATCTTATTGTGGTAAAACATTGGGCATCAAAAACACAAGTTCTTATGCTATCCTGTTAAGAATGTTGTATTTTAAATACAGAGTTGAACTCTCACTGGATTCATTAGAAAGTGATTAAGAAAGGACAAAAGAAGGGTTTTATACAAACAGCTCTGCCTATAGGGGTTGAAAGTGACCTAAGTGTATTGCATCAGCTCGGTGCTTAGATTTGTACTTTTCTTTAAACTGTTACTTAAATGGTGCAAAGAATGGGTGAGAAGATGGATACCACATCCTCCTGGTGAACATCCTACTCATTACATGGTACTCTGCAGACCTTTCATCTCAAAGCACTCCTTTGAAAATCTATCACTTTCCATAGACACTGTGAGAGGACTCAGGGTATGTTACAATTTTTCCCCATTTTAATGAGGTGCTGCTGTTTATATTGCAAAAAACTTATGTTTTCTAATGTCATATCATGTAGCTGATTAGGTTTATAGGCTGATTTAAGGCTTTGAGCTCCTTTCAGTTCTTGCTCTCTGAGAATATATTCTTAATGGGTAATTTTCTTCAAGTTATATCTCCATAACACCACAAACAATCTCTTTTCATGAAAAAGACAACTTCAGGGTTGTTTGGGTTTTGGGTTGGTTTTTTTTTTTTTTTTTGTCAGTTAAAAACTCTAGTTCATAATCAAGATTCATGGCCTGGTTTTGTTGATAATCTGAAGTTACGTAACACATACTACATAGAACAGGCAAAATTGAGATACCTTGATTCGTAACAGTTTCTATTTTTCTTCGAAAATGTCTCAAACCCAACTAATTCAATAAAAGGGGACTAAAAAATATTGCCTATACAGCAAGGCATCAGTTGGTTTTGCCAATGGCTACCTGCAGTATTCCAGTTCTCATAAATAGCAAACATCTCAAATCTTAGAGGACACGACAGCAGTCCAGGTGCAAGTTTCTTTGCCAAATCACTGTTCAAATTGACAAACTACTTTAGGAGAGGATAGTAATTATCTTTAGAAACACTGTAACATGGGAGAAGCTTGATTTAATTTAATCACTAGCACTGTAATTTAAGTCATGATGCATGCTTTAATTATTCAAAGCAAAATGTTCTTCTCAGAGAATTTTTATTAGGGATCCAGTCTTTGGGAAAGCCTAGCCATGTATGGATTTTCTTGCCACAGTAACTGTAAATATCAGGTAGAATATGAATGGAAAATTTTAACTAATTCTGTTTAACGAATGATTAAATCCTACTGTGTTAGAGTTGTATGACTGGTAGAATAATCATATAAATTATTTACAGAGAACTATACATTAAATTTATGAATTCCTATAATTATATCATTACAGTTTTTACAACTACTTTTGGCCCAATTCCTAATATTATTCTATCATTCCTTTCCATCCCAATTACAGACTTTCATATTCATATAGGACTCTTACTTCTGATACAGGACCAATGAGTTAATTACTTACCCTTACCACCTGAAGAGAGTCACACTGCATAAATTGATCATGTCAAGAAATTAGAAAAAAACTACCCTTGTAAAAATATTACTAAAAGCATGATTTTTGAAGTCATTCCTAAAACTTGGCAAGATAAGTTGACTAACATCAGCACTAGATTAGTGATCATTACAGTGCTTCACATTTATATAACTCTTCTAAATATTTCATAATATATACATGACTAAATTAAACCTCAAATGCTTCCAAGAGACAAAGGAATAACTTACACTCACCTTGGATCTCTATGTTCTAAGACACAGAAATGTTAAATCACTGAACAAACCTGATGTTTAAAGTGGTGGGGGTAGGACTCCCACTCATACACTTGAGCCTTGATCAAACTAGTAGCTAGAACAAAACTGAAAATATACAAATTAACTGCCACAGATTCTGGTTGGTTTTGTGTAACACCTGTTAGTGGAACTGTCTTTAATTTTGGGTCATCCTACTTCTGGTAAACTCTTCCATCCTCACCCGCCACATCTCCAGGAAGATTCCTTGCTTCAAATCCAGTCAGTTGTGATTATTATAGAATCACTTTGCTGTTTTGAGTTTTCTTTGCTGTTGCTTTTTAGTGAGTAACTAGAGAGGTTTTCATATTACAAAATCTATTGCTACCATTATAAATAAGGACCCTAAGTCCTGCTCTGTTATATGAACACATTCTCAAATTCTGATAAAATAAATCAACTCAGAACATAATCTGTGTGTTTAATCATAACCTACACTGTTGATCTGTGTGTATATCTGCAGCTTATAACGCATGTAAGGCTGTTTCTTACTGTAATAGGCCAGTTTCATGTACTTTTAGAAGAAATACTCTTTACATGCTCTTCCTCATTTGTTCAAAGAAGCTATCTCATTTACAACTAAATTTTACCACATTCCCAGCCCCCCCAGATTCAGAAGGATACAAAAAGTTGGGACAGAGTATTTTGGCACCGAAAGGTTTTTTCACATGTGGTTATCCTATAGTTACAAATTTCTTATTAAAACCAGTGGAAGCCTCAGCTGTTCAGAATGTTTGGGCTTTAACAAGGTCTAATACATGTTTAACCATTAAAGAGATCCTGAAAAGTTTAGCATGGTGATCAATGCATGCAGATTGTCTTTGGTGCTCACTATTTGATCTTCTCTCTGCAGTCACTGAACATTTCTCAAGGCAATGAGTGAAGACAATATTTAAAAGTCATTACAAAATGCTGTCCTTTTGACAGCTTCCCTTTGGATTTCACAAACAAAACTAGACACTATACATATCCCAGGGAAATGATGCTTGCTCTAAGCAGTCATTGCAAATACATTAAATCTGAATCACAGGCAAATTAATGTCCTTGTATGTCGTCAAGCCCCAGTGCTGGAATGACACGGTCTTTTATGAGACATAAGGACTAAACTTTTAGCTACTGACTGAATAGGAAAGGATTCAACATTTCTGCCTGTAAGGCTGTAATAGCTGGGGGCTTGAAGGGTTAGCTCAGGTGGCCAGGGTTACAATCATACTCAGTACTATGTTCCATCTTTCAAAACCCCCTGTGGTTCACATGTGTGAAGCATTCTGGTACACAGTGTTGCCAGAAAAAGGGTTCTGCACTCACAGAGGGATAAGAAATGATCTCTGTTTCTATAAAATGGTACAGTCTATGGAGATGAAAGGCATTTCCTAAGTATCCTCTTCAAATCTATTTCTGAGTGCTGGATAAAGAGGGGACATTTTGATATTCCTCCTAGCACTTTTGTGCAATCAAGTCCTCCTTCAATGCTTATTCTATACTCACCTTCTAACAACTGGAGATGCATAATCAGACCTCATAAATGAGGCATGCCACTACATCATCTATAATGAAATGTACTCTTTCTTATAGCAAAGCATCTGGCTTCTGTATTTTAGTATCAACCCAGCCACTGCATATTTAGCCCTTGATGATGAACATTCCTGTTAAACTGCATTTCTCTTAATTCTGTGGCAACTGATTACTAAAATGAACTCAATACATCTACAAATCATTTCAATAGATGACTACAAAAGGCATAGAATGTTATGTTAGCTAGAGGAAGTGCCATCTACTATGGGAGACTGCTGTGTAAAATTTATTTAGTGCATGCATGATGATCAAATCAGCCAGGATATTACAAAAATGAAATCAATTACTAATTATGATACACAAGATTCAAAAATTAAAAGCAATTTGAACTGCATAGAGGAGGATAAAACAAGCTCATAAACAAGCAGCTTTCCTAAAAATATTCTAATGTGAATGACAGAGTGGCTTTTATTGTCCCCTCCTCCAAATATTTCACTTTTGTATTCATAAAGGACATTAAAAGTCAAAAAATAATGAGTGGGAGTAGAGAGACCAGGATACAAAGAATGAATTAAAATTCCTGAAGAAAATTAGCCAAGTGTTTTGCTTTAAAGCTGTCATCTAGAAACTTGAATCATTGCTAAAAGCATAGTTCCTTTTTTTTTTTTTCAACTTCTCTCTCCAGATAGGCAGTAGAAGTTATGTGTAATCAGATACTCAAATGGTCTATTTCTGTGTTCTGTCACAAGCAGAAGATTAGCTTTTAACATTTTATAAAACCAAATCTCACTTTAGGTTCATGTCACACTAGTAGAGGTTGATATCATCAGCTCTGGTTACGGCAGTCCAAGAATATGTGACACACCGAATCTGTAAACTGTTTGGGAATAGGCTTATAAAGAAATATACAGTCACCTCAGATGAACCCACCCTTAAGTCCATACTAATTGTATAACGTTGGTAACATGAGCACTTACACGTTATGGGTTCAGTCACCTCCAAGGAATAACAGGTGGAAACAAATCAGGTCTGTGTTACCCGTAGTGCAAGGGATCAGCAAATGACATGCTGTGAAAATGAAATTAGAACTCAATGCCTTGCCAGAATACATGACTGGAAATTCCATCACAGTAAACCCCTGCCACATTTAAGGTAAAGTTGGGCAGGGTGTGGACCAGCTGAACTCCAGAACTGAGTTGACATCTGCAGTTGAACAAGAGCTCTACACGTCTTCATGAAGCATTATGTAGCGCCATCTCACAGAAAACTGAAGTAAGACCCAACAGAGACAGATTTACACTATGTTATCTCCTAGCATTTCTGCTCCTGACCTTAGGAACATGTTGCTCAATACATAAACTTCTGATATACAAGTACTGTAATGTGTCAGACGATTGAGGTGACAAGAACATGTAATTTTACCATCTTCTCCACCAAAAAAAAAGTGATCTTCATTCATGTCTCCTTCTCTCTAAAGTACTGAGTATATATTTATGATTTTCTTCTTTGTGGTTTTCTTCTTTCCTAATTTTGCAGCTCAATGTCTTATTCTCACTGTTACTGTCTGGTCAGAATATTTCTAAATGATTCTTTAACATCTAATGTATCAACCTCCCCCAAATTCTCCTTGTGTTTATGAAATGAGTTTTCTGTGCTTCTATGAAAAAGTTCTTCAGATTTATAACCCCAAGTACAGTGAAGCAATAGTGAAGAAGAAGATAAGCAATCTGAATTATATGGATAAATGACTCTGTAGGTCAACAATTTTAGAATCCATCATGACCTGCCAATCATATGCTCTCTGTGCATGCAATGTGCAAAGAACATAGAGTTAAAAACTTTTTCACATAAGCCTAAAAGGATCATAAGCTAATTTTGTGCATAGTGAAAATCATTTGAAACTCATCTGCTAGCAGAAAAAACAAGTCAAAACATGCCCAGTGAAATTTAAAAGCTTGATCTCTTTACCCATGATGAATATTAAAACCTTTGGGTTTGTGCAGAAATGGTCTGGGAATCTATAGATAGTCAAGTCCTGCATCTGGGCTCACAGAATACTGGCATTGGTAAGATGTCAGTACCTTCATAACCTGCCTGAATCACATCAGCAGAGCATGTCTGGCTGTGCTCTAAGCATATGCAGCAGAGCAAAGTATTTAATGCCTCTAATTTGCAGGCAAAGCAGAGGCTATTAAAGGCTGTCCAAAGTCATAACAAATCTAAGCTCATTGGAATGTTAGATTTTAATTTAAATAAATAAATAAATAAATAATGTTGTTTATTTTTCCTTTGAATTTTATTTTTAGTATGATGACATCTGGTTGGTTTCAAGCTATTTGGACTTAATATCCAAGTCCTGACTACTGCATACACTTTTAAGATATAACAGAAGGTAAAAGATAAAATGAGGAGCTCTGCAAAGCGTTTTTCACAAGGAAGGTGCTACTCTGTCAGAATCGTATCATTGTACTACATTTTTAAGACCTTTTAAATTAAACAAATGCAAATATTTTAAACTCAAATTTTCTACAGTTTTAATTTCCCTCTACATAGGTTGCTTTCAGTTTGTAAAACTATCTGAAATACTTCAATCTGAAAACACAAGACAATTTTTAAAAGGTTTGATTATGTAACAAATTGAAGTGATATTGCCACATCTTATCCATTTTTCCTCATGTATAAACCCACTTTTAAATACATATTTTCAATGTATAAGACTGAGAATGAATCAGACATTTTACCTAACATACAGGCTTATTTGTAAAGGACAGTAAAAAAAATCCATGTAGAATAAACTGATATTGCCAGTCTTTCTATTGCCCGAAGAAAATAAAAGCATTGTGTTATGCTGAATCTATCCAGTTTATGTCAGTGGAACCTGGCTGTCAGTATCTCCTGACAATTTGGGAACAGTGTAAAAATGGTCATAAAGAAAGTTTCAGATCCTTGCTGAAAATCCTCAGCAAGCAGGCTTGCACATCATTTCAGTGAATTGCCATGGGATATACACTCTGAAAGTTCTCTTTCATCAGGAATTATTTATCCGTATTCAGGGAAGGCATACAAAAACAGAGGTATCCCCCTGTTTCCTGAACTTGAACTTGCCTCTGTCATCTCTCTTTGTCCAGCTGATCTGAAAACATCTGACTTAAAATCTATGCCTTATCCCCTTCTACTTCACTATTAACTCATAAACAAAAATAAACAGGTGAGATATTGATTTTGCATCTTTTTGCCTCATCTTTAGGTTAACTGAAACACATAAAAAGTGAATATTTCTGTTCCATTATTGAAGAAAATAAAATGTAGGGGTCTTTAGTTTACAAGAATGCTCACATTTAAGTTCCAGTGCTGCCCAAATCAAGTATTCTTTATTTTTATCCCTTGACAGAGAATATTGCAGAAGGAATAACAGGTATGAGGGAAAATGTTAGAATAAGAGAGAACAAATAAATTATTAAAAGAGAGGAATTGTATAGACAGTATAATAATGGATTTCATTTTTCTCTCAGATATAAAACAGCTTCTAGAAATAATACTGAAATAAGCATTTTTCTGATAGCAGAAACATCAGAGGAGCATCCTCTCCAGACCTGTAAGTCATATGCAGAGAGTATTCTGGTTACTATTTTACGAAGAACATTTGACCACAATTCTAAACACCCTCAAGTAAGATGATTTCTCATTTGCACTCGCATCCACATTCCATGTTATATGCATTTGCTCCAGACCTTTAAAATTGTCTTCAGTATCTGAGCTTCATTCACTTTGATATTCAAACAAAACATACCAAGAATCAATATTTTCATAGAATCTGGTTTAATGTTAATAAAATAGTGCCCTTACACAAATATATGTAACTAATTCTTTTTGTCCTTTTGTGCTTCTCATCATGCTTCTTTACTTTAATAATTTAAATGAGTAGAGATGCACGTCTGCTGTGGTAAGCCTCTCCTAGGGGCAGTGCTTCGACAGCAGGTAGACTAGAGTTCAGATCCTTATTCACTCTCTCCTGTTTTGCCAGGTGCTATTCTTACACTATTTCAGATCCATATAGCAGATTCTAGTACTAAAGGATGGAAAAACGGAGTTTGTGCATCATGACTGTTAGAACCTCTAAAGAGGCAGGGAGACCTAATGGAGTGTCTTGTCCTGTAATGAAGTGCCTTTGTCCACATAAAGGGGCATAGTATAATTGCAGCTGAAGATTTGGCTATATCTTAGGTTTGCCAGCTTAGGAAAAATGAAACCAAAAAACCTCCACTCAGTATTTTTCTTTCTATTTTTTTTTTTTTTGGCTTCCAAATAGGATTTTAGTGGAATTGAAATATAATGCAAATTAGGTTTGCAGTGCTGGGGGATACACAGGTAATAGAGACTCTCAGGGTCCAATAAAGATGCACAAGATACACCTTCAAGTGCTCAGGGCAAAGTCATAATTTAATATTAGTTCCATTGTTCGTACTACTTATAAAATGAAAATTCAAAATAGCTGTAAATTAATTTCTTGAGAGTGAAAGGAAAAAGATTTCATAAGGATGAAAGAACACTAGAAAACAAACAGTAAAGAAACTGACATCTTCTGTGGACCTTTATTGAACTCTTTCTGGATATCAAGGTAAAAATACAATATTTTCCAAGTCAGTGTCTTTGGTCATATAGTGTGCAGCTTCCTTCTTTTTCCTTATTTTTCTTCCCTTGGTCTGCAAAAAGCAGTAATTCACCAATTTAGACATGAGAGAATTCCAGATCTCCCTCAAACTTGATTAAATGTGATAAATGGTTCACCAGAGTGCATTTGCTTAATGCACTTATGCACAGTCAATTCTTTTCACTTACAATGCAACATTGTAAGATTAAACTTAGCAAGGAAAATATGCTCTGCCTGCTCTTTGGATAAGGTGTGCGACAGTGACTTTGATGTGTGTTACACCATGTATCCACCATGTTATAATTTACTGAGAATAGAGTAAGAAACAAAGCAGGAAAAACCTCTGAAACTTTTTCTGATAGCTTTACCTCTTGAATGAATCGTGTGTACACTGCATCCTATCCTGTAGGTAAGGAATGCCAGCATTATTTCCAATAAATCCATAAAACCACACTTAGATTTCTAATATGATGGCTCAAAACCACTGACAAACATGGAGACTTTAGGTCACCTGGCTCAAATTTCACTTTGGCTGGTGGTGAATCAAAGTCATCACTGCCCCGTGTCAGTTTACCAGCCCGTTGGTGAACCATGATGGTCTTTGGTCCGTCACAGTGGATGTGGGGCTCGTGGCATTCCAGTAGCCATTTATTTCATATAAAGTGGGAAATAAAAACCTCCACTGTGAAAGCTAAGTTGCAAGTGTTTATTCCTCAGATCATTTCTGTAGGCTCCTACAAAGTTATACCAATAATGAATAAGTTTTCTCTTACTTTAGAATAAAAAGGAGACTAGGAAAAGCCATACCCAGGCTTATCTTTCCAGTATTTCTCCCTCCTTTTAAATGTTTTAGGCATATGCCTTTTAAAATAAAATTAATTCAACCAGTAATACTAAATAGTGTCTGTAAGTGGATTATTAAAATATCACTCATGTTCTATGCATTTTATAATGTCACATTTAAAAAATAAAAAAGAAAAAAAATAAAAAAGAAATATGGGTACCTACATATTCTCATGCCATGCTTGAATTTCAGTAAGCAAATGTACAGTTGAATGTCATTAACATCAAGGAGTTACATGGTCACAAAATGTATGCAATTATTTGGTAATTCATTAGCAAAAACTAATGCAGATGTGATTAATTCACCAAGCATAACGGTGTACAGGTGGAGGCTTTGCAAATTTGACCTGCAGTCAGTGACACATCAGATTTGATGAGTTGTAAGTCTTGGGGAAAGGGAGATTGCTCTTTCAAATAGCCCAAGGGCACATACTACACCGTGAGATTAAAAATGTTGACACAAAATAATCAAATTAATCAGCAAAGTCTTCTAAATATATGTGAGACAAACACCCATTGATGGAATGTTCCTGGCTTTGCCTTTAAGTAAATAAAAAAATGTTAATCCAATTGTATATTAGCTATATTTAAAGGAGGCCAATGAAAAGACAAAGCAAGACAGAAGTTTGACCCACTGACCCAAACCATTTTCCAGTGAGTCACTGTGTGCCGTTTGTTAGTCTGAGCTGTGTCCAGATCAGTTTACCTACGCAATAAAACTTACAGGGGTATTTTAATGAAATTATGCATCTATAGGGAATTCTGACAGAAATTCCTTGAAAGTCCACCAAGAAACAGAAGGAATAGTAGGACAATCAGAAAAAAATATTCAGAATCTGTTCTGAAAGGAAATGCTAATCAGCAAGCCTTCCAAGTATGAAACACTGAGGATAAAACACCAAAAAAAAAGTTTTAAAAGGCTTGTGTTATTTAATTTATATTTCACTGAAATGTGATCTGTTGTCCAAAAACATCTCCTGTTGTAAGCTACTGCAGTCATAAATCTGAGCTGTATGTCTAAATAGGCTAAACCTAATCCTAAACACAAATGTAAACGTTTGTATCTGTCTTTTTCCAGAAGTATTTCAGGATTCTTCAGCTTCTGAAACAGGTGATAGGTTATTCCCTGTTCCATGCAAAGGAGACTACTTCGTGATTTCTTCTCACTGCTTCAGGACAGAAGAAGATAAAACCAACCCAAATCTAAAATTTAGACAATTTTTGTTGTAAAAAACTATTAGCAATTTTTAATGGAAAATACAAAATACACTTTTTTTGGTCCCAAAAACTTTTCTAAAGCCTAATAAAAACTGTAGGGAAGTAATTTGTAGATAGAAGCTTCTGTTTGCAAAATGAGTTGAAAAAAAAAGAATTGATCATCCAGCCTTGTTATTAAGTAATAATTTTTTCTCTTTTTGTAATTTTTTATTACAGGGGAGAATTAATTCAGCATGTTTCAATTCAAAAGAGATCAGAAAGCAATTCTGAAAACAAATACATCAGCTTTATAAATGATGGTTTGACTAACTTGCACCTGGGCATAATATTTTTTTTTTGGTAAAAAAATTGAAAAGATATTTTTATCTTGTTCCTGTCACTCTTTCAAGAGTTTTGTAATCTGAGTGGTTATTAATGTCTCTCATTAATCTTGGATGAATTAGGGAGCCAGGATCTTTGAGGCTCAAGTCAATTATGTATAAATAGAGTCCATTATTTACAGCACCATTATGTCCCTAGCTCATTTATTACATAAATCTTTTCCTATCATCTGGAATTTATCCATCCTTATTAACTAACATTTCTGGGTAAATTCAAAAATTGTGACTGAGGTAAATCACATCCCACTAAGATAGAACTAGAACTAGATATGAGTCCAGTTTATTTCACTTCTCATGTTTTTGACTGGTTTTGACTCTTTTTGACAGGAGATGATTTTCAAAAGCAGTAGAGGCAAAATTTCAGTATACACATGGCAAAAGTAGTTTCAGACATATGCTTTCCTCTTGCAAAACAGGTCGTGTCGTTGAGAACCTTATTAGCCTATTATGTGATGTCATTGTGAATCTTAACAGCAAGATTTTAAAGCAGAAGAGTCAGCCAAAAATTTTTTGATAGTTTGGATAGTTACTCTGTGACTTTTTGCTCCTGCTTGAGTTGTGAAAAAACAGGACATTGGTCAAAACAATATAATAAACATTACAAAAGCTGCTTAGCAAATTGCTCTTAATTAATCAGCATAATAAAGACAAGAATACAGAGCAATTATCTTGATCAGTCATTTACTTTCTTTCATTTTCTCTTTTAGCATGATTTTATGTTCCAATTGCTTAAATTTTTAGTTTTATCTCCTAACAGCTGCAACTACAGTTACCTGGTTTTATAACTATAAGAAGTTACAGTATGGGGATATGGAAAATAAGTGAGAAGCAGAGATACATTTCAGACACTGATCATCTTGGGTGGGGTGGGGGCACCAACGAGCAAATTCTTTCCTTTAGTAATTCTTAACCTTAAAATGGGTTTATCTAGAAAGAGAAAAACCTGTATCAGGTCTAAGTGGGAAATCTGTTTTGCATAGAAGATCATCATGCCCCTCAGAGGGTTTGACAAATTTCACATATACTTCAGCATTAACTGATGAAAATGAAATATTATGGCAAGTGATGAAATACTATTACTTACCTTTATATTGTGTCTGTTCTTTGCTTTATGTATTTTTTTAACCCTTTTATATTCACTGAGTAGTCTTCTTTTATCTATCACCAGTCAGAGGCTTCCCTATCTGCATATTCTTGCCACAACCACCTAGATGAAGTTTTGATGCCTTCTCTTCTGTCTTCACTTCTGTGTCACAGGCTGCAAATCAAAATAGAGGAGATCTGCATTGGTCTGGCTTCAAGGAGAGCTTGAGAGATAGACAATGAGTGAGAAATCATTACAAATACAGAGTAATGATATACTTGTGGTGTCAGATCATCATTTCAAAACCCTTTGTCAGTTCTTGATCCAATCAGCCCTTAGAGCATTTAACATCTGTGAAATATGTTCTGTCTTAAGAATTTAATCTAGCTTCTTCTGAAAGTTTCTTGATCTTTCAAAATTTTGTATATTTATTATTTTATGGTACAGTGCCAGCATTGTCTATCATTTATTAAAAACACCACTTAAGGATTCATTCATTGCCACTTTTGATGGGCAGCTCCTTGTGCATAATGTCAATCTTTGCTCTTTAAATAGAAAGAGTTAATTTTAGGGAACAGGAGGAATTACATTACAGGGTCTGAAGGCTGTATTTAATTTATAGTGAATTGTTCATGCAGAGAAATGGATTTTACAATGAAATGAGAGATTCCAAACCTTTCAGCTGTTTAATAAACCATATAAATAGAAGGGATGGGTTGGGATTGAGCATCTCAGCCCACCTGCCTACTTGCATATATGGCTGAAATACTCTTGGGTAATAGAGAATAAAATAACTTCTTTCCTATTCCTATAAACTCGGACACTCATGAACAGGAGAGATAGACAGGCCAATGAACCAGGCAAATGAACACTGCTGGTGGTGGGATGTTTCAGGGGACACCCCTTTGGTCCACAGTTCAAATAAAAAAAGCATTTGAGAGATGGACCACAAGGCTTAAAATTTCATATTTATGGATTTTTATTCATTATTCTGACAATTTTGCATGGTTCTCTTCCAGTATTTATCCTATATTTTGTCTTCCATGCATGATTTAAAAAAAAGATACCCACTAACAGTTTTAGGAATTAAATATGAGACAGCTCTCTCTGCAACAAATTTTCACACCTTCTCCTCTCCCTCACCTCTGAAAGAATTGTTTGTGAGATGACAGAACAGAGTTTAACCAGAGCCATTTCAGTTTTCAGGTTTTGTACCATGAGGTGAATGCAACTATCAGGTAATCATAATAAATCTTGTTCATTAGTAAACAGCCTTATTGAGCTATACACTCCTGAAGGTGAAAGTGTGGACTTAGGTCCCTACACAGTAATTTGACAGGATTTATTAATTTACTTTCATCCTTTTCCGGGCTGCTAAATTCTCTCCAAACCTTTTTAACTTTTCATTTCACAGTATTAAGCTTACAAAATAAAATGCAGTAGAGAACAATTTTGAAATGTAACAGGAATTTTCTTTTGCTTTCCTACATTTTTCCATCTTTTCTAGTATTTTTTACTCTAAACCTTTTCAAGGTACCTGGGAGTTTCAGCAATGTAAGTGTATTTAGAACTACCTTAGGTGACCACCTGCTATGAATATCAAAATTGCTATTAATGAAAATATTATTGGTCAGTGTGTGAATTAACACATACAGGTAACCAAGGGCAGCCACCAAACTACAGCTGAAATGCGGAGTGAGCTTGTTTCATTACCTCACTAACAACATCATGTGGCAGAGACACACAGGGACCGTTTGGCTCAGTTCATCCTGGCGAGGGAGGGGGATCCAGGGGCTCACTGCCAGCCTCACTGTAACAAAAGGCTTTGGGCATGCCTGTGACAGTCTGTTATCTCTCCACAGGAGTTCTACTTCTCAAAATAGGCAGAGGATGAACAATGCAAGGCATAAAAGATGGAGCTTTCCCATACCAACAGTTTTAACTGCAAGGTCACTGAGCAAAACTATTCCCTCTTCCTTGCCAAATCTTCTGGTCTTCTTCCTTTCTTCCCAACAGTAGTATTCACATTGGTTATTTGTTAGCAGTATAATAAAATCGTAGAATCACAGAATGGTTTGGGTTGAAAGGGACTTCAAAGATCATCTGGTGATTCAATAGCATTGTCCTGTTGGGGAACTACACAAAATACTCACACTAACTATAATAATTACTTTATTCTCCACTGAAGCCACTGGAGACTAGCAAATACATGATAAAATGCTGTGTAATGATAAATAATCTTCCATGTTTGTCACACTACTTGCATGAAAAAGAAGCATCTCATCCTGACTTGCTTTGAATGCCCAGATAATGAGAAGTGTACTAAGAATGTACTTTCCTGAAAAAATGTTTTCTTTTGAGGTTGTCATTTCATCATTTGTGCTTTGGCATCAGAAAGAGTGTTGTTCAGTATTACGGTTTGTTGTGGTTTTTCTCTGGTTGTTTCGTTGGGTTTCTTTTTCTTCTAATCTTCTACTACAGAGCAATAATTTTAATCTTTGATACGTGACATTTCAAAAGATGTAGTTCTTAAAAGATGTAGCTATTCTTTGTGCTAAAGTTGCTAAAAGACTTCGGACACCAATTCACTTATACTGAAGAGAAAAAATGTGATGAAAGCACAGTCCTGTTTAAAAGATGAAGAAATTCCTATTAAAAACTACTTTTATTATTATTATTATTATTATTATTANCAGCCAGTGTAGTGAATGCTTATGTTGTCTAGCTGTATATCTTCCCTGTTCTGTACACAGGAACAGTGGAAGTGGAAATAAACTTCACAGAATAAAAAGGACATTCAGAAAATCTAAGGGATGACTATCCAAGTTCCCAGTAAAAGTGAAGCATAAACCCTTTATGAGACACAGAAGATATTCTCAAAAAGAAGAAAGAAAAGTTAAAAAATTAGCTGTTCTTAATAATAGAGTGGTAATTTCCTTTGGAATACTTCTGAGGCAGGAGTATGAAAAAGGATTTTGTTGTAGTAGTATACGTTACCTGAACTGTGTTTTCTGAAGGATGACTTGATGATCTTTATTTTGAATACCTCTACTTTTACCAAATCCCAACTACTTGAGTTGAAGTATCTACATAAGCCACTGCCTTGGTGGAACTACTTACATGTAAACAAAACATTAAAAAGTGTTTTAAATGTTTCCATGCAAAGTTCATAGCTATCTAAATAAGAATGAATGGTAATCTCTGAATAACTGAAATACATTTCAGATAGAATTTTGTCCTGCTCCATCATCACATCTTAGATTTGATATTATTTTCTGCCTTAGGGGGAGCAGAAGCACAGCTACCTCCATTTGACTACACGCCATTCTAGTCTTGAGTTGTCCAAACTACTTGCCAGTAATACTTAATTCCATTTTGAGTTTGGTAAAGCCAGTTAATACAGTTATACTTTGAAGAATGCTAATTCTAAAGAATTGCTACTTTGGCACCTGTTGGCTCTGTCATAACAGTGAGGAAGAGTCCAGTTCAAGCTAGAACATCACTGAATTAGTTTTATACTTATTCAAAAGCTTGCATGATATTTTGGTACTGTAACATTTAAACCTAGTTCACAGAAAATGCCCAGCACAATCAAGATGATGCAATGCAGAAGCAACCTTCAGGTAAGCAATAATCAGACAAAAAGCTGTTATCAGCTTGAAGCAAAGATATGTACAGACTAGCTAAAGAAAAGCTATTTAAGGTCTTGAATATGAGTACAGCTTCTCACAGGTAAACCAGGGTCAAAGTGTTGGAAAAAATTTTACCTAGAATGAAATGAATGTCCTGTCTTACATAAGTCTGTTTCTTAGAATGGTTCTCCAGTCTTCAGGACTACATATGTAATTTTTAGCCATTCGTAATCAACTGAATGAGGACTGTCCCTTTCATCAGGCTCCAGACTTCCAAAACTAAAGATGTTTTTAAAGATGTTCCAAATTCATTTGATAAGAACTTCCACCACACAGTGCAAGAACATTCTTTCCATTCAAAGCTTTGATACCATACAAAACGAAGCACCACATGAAAGATGTTGAGCACCTCCATTTTCAATTAAGTTCAAACAGAAAGGAGGGTACTCATCAACTCAGTAGACCCAAGGAAATGTTCCAGAATAAAAGAAAAATTAATTTTCCAGCACATTTAGTTCCAGGGATATCACAATAGCTGTTCCTCTCATGGCACGATTCCTAGTCAAATTATTCAGTGATTATTCTATTTCAGTTTCTCTATTGAATATTCAGTTTAATTGCTCAAAGAGAATCACTTTGCTATTGAATGTAGAAAAAAAAAAAGGAGAATAATTTTTGGCTTAGTCTATCTTGCTGTTCTGAAGCTGTAGGTTATAATTTTCAGTGTCCAGCTTAAAGAAAAAATATCTGGTTCTTGCCTTGGTTGTAACCACAAGAGATTAAATGCATTTAAGAAATGGATGTAACATATATCAAATGTGTATATTCTGTTTTCATTTAAACTATGACTGACCAGCCCATGCTCCACTGCCTTTGCTTGATCATCATGGCATATCAAGACAAATTCAAAGCTAATCCAATTTAATTTACTCCTCAATTACAAGACCAGCCTGGGGACTAACACAAATCTGCCCAAAGAACTGTCTATTTTTAATCTGACTATGCTTTCCATAAGTGCTATGTTCTTTAGAATCACAGAAATGCCAGCTTCTAGGCCAATGATTCCCAAAGCTGTAGGGCAAAGTCCATTGTCAAACCTCCAACTTTATCATTTACTTTCCCTGCCTGTTAAAAAAATAAATGGATATTCTATAGTTTCATGCACTCGCTGGGGAACACAGTTTGGAAACAGGTTTTGAGGGTTAGAATTGTTTATAGAAAATTGCTTTCATTTCAGCTGGTCAATGATATCTCTTACAGAAGTAGAAATTCCACCAAAAGCAAGAGAACCAGGAGACAAGATACTTGTGTATCAAACTGAAGCTGAAGAACATGAAAGGTAAGTAAAACGTATTAACAGTGATGAAAGTGTTACAGAACATATCAAAATAAAATGCAAACTAGACAGCATGTTAAAGAAATTTGAAAGCGTGCATGAATATATCCTTACACAAACAATTAAAACTACCATGTCCAATTCTACATTTCTGAACTGAATACTTCTTTAACCACATGACTTCTTAATTTATGCTATAAACCCATTAATGTCTAAAACTGCTCACAGCTTTGTATAAGGACCCGGACACACTGGATAGATGGGCTGAATCCAACAATGTGAGGTTTAACAAGTCTAAGTGTTCGGTCCTGCACTTTGGCCACAACAACCCCCTGCAGTGCTACAGACTGGGGACAGAGTGGCTGGACAGTGGCCAGGCAGAAAGGGACCTGGGGGGGCTGGTCGACAGGTGACTGAACATGAGCCAGAGTGTGCCCAGGTGGCCAAGAAGGCCAATGGCATCCTGCCTGTGTCAGCAATAGTGTGGCCAGCAGGACCAGGGCAGTGATTGTCCCTCTGTATTCAGCACTGGTGAGTACCCAAATGGCACTAAGATAGTTAAATCGCCTTTCTTAATGTGAATAATAGAGATTCTGAATGATTTTCTCACTTATTACTGAAAAAAATATATACAAATATCTATTCAAGACAGATTAATTGTTGACATTAAAGTTAACAGTAAGTGACCTTTATCTTTGCCATCATTCTTGACTTAAAGGAAAAGAAACATCAAGAGACATCAGTGTTAGAGAAATTATTTTTAGCACAAAATAAAAATGAAAAAAGAAAACTCCTCTTAATTTTCAGTCCTTTGACTGAGGAGTAAAATGAGAAGACAGGACTATGTCAGCACCTATCTTGGTTTCTAACTTACATATGATAAACAGTGATATGTGCCAGCCAGATGCTGAAATCTATTCACAAATGACCAATTTGAAATGGATGTTTTATCAGGATGAGTCAAACACAGACTGTGTCAACATTAACTTCCGTACAGACAGTCCATCTGAGGAGGAATGAGGGCTGTCTGGGATTTTCTAAAAACTAAGATGACTGTACAGAGTCACTCATGTGCAGCAAGTCTGTGATGCCTGAAAGCACCAGACATACTGTACACATGCATCACAGCTGGCCTGTGCCTGTGCCATAAAACCACTGTCTTCAAAACACACTGAATTTTTCAGGTATGTGATGTACCAGGGAGTCACACATGCACAAAGATATACCTGATACTTCCCCAGCTGTCAGGCATATTGTACAGGCACATGGTAACTGTGCAGCATGGGTTCATTAATCACTGCTTCCAAGACATTGTACATTCTCTACATTTAGCATGCTGTTCATCTACTCACAGTCAACAGGACTGTTCGGGATTTCCAGGTTCTGGAATGTGTATGGCAGACCTGCTGCTTGTTAGGCATGACTGATTTTTTGGATTTCCAAGCAATTGTGAGAAGTCTTAATGAATTTCCTGAACTGATATTTTAAATGGAAAAAGAAGCCATGACTAGAAACTAAAAGATGAGAATAGCTCAGGGAATGATCTTCCCAAGGTCTGAATGAAAGATCTGGTGGGTCAATTCAAATTGTCCTTCAATTTTTTGCTAAGTCCTCATTATTTAAAGGTGTTAAAAAAAAATCCACATAGATTTATATTTATTTTGGCCAACTTATTTCTAGGTCTTTTATTTATGAATTTTAGTTAAATGTGATAAAAAGAATGAGGTTTTTGAATTTTTTAGGCTCCAAACTGCTGAAAATGAGATTTAGACATTTTAGGTTGTTGATGTGTTTAAGCCTCAAATAGCTACTTTGAATTTCAAATTGTGTCTCTCAAGGTATTTAAAATCAATTCACAGGCCTGGTGAATTCCATCTGAGAAGATCTATTCTCTCTAGAATTGTCCAGTTCAGCTATGATGCTTTTAAGCAAAGTAATACAGTCAAAACCTGTTTTATGGATGGCTCATGCAAATTAGATTATTTAATATTTTATAAAACAAAGAGTTTGACATCTTCCAATAAAAATATGAAGCTTAAACTCTTCATGAGATGGTGGTCAATAGACTCTGTGATATATCTAATAGGTTTATTAGTGATGCAAATACTAATTTTGTCATATTTGAGAAAAATTGTCAATTCTCCCTTCAGTGATAAGAGAAGGTGTGTTCTTCGGGTTTTGTTTCATTTTTTGTGCTCTGCAGATCAATGTTCCTGTGGCATGAAGATCATCATTAAACAATCTCATTATCTCTGTTTGAATGAATAAGCAATGGTGTAGAGCAGCAAATTTCTGTATACAGATGGTATATTAGCTTGTATCCACTATAATGGTAATCATTGGATGTATTATGTATCATCTTTGATGCTGAACTTCCAAATGCTGAATTATTTTTCCTCTCCTATAGTCAGTGCTCTAGGGTTTCCTGCCAAAATTCCTCTGAGCTGCCACAGATGGAGGCAAAAGAAGAATGACAGGATGTCCGAATCATCCACTATCACCATCCTATCAGATGTACAACAGAACTCCCTTTTACAAGCAGCTCCCAGAATCAAGCACTGGCTCCTTTACAGCATAAAATAATCTAGTACTTCAACAATGTGCATTAAAAAAACCAAAACACTGGCAGCTATGTTGAGTTTGAACATCCCTACAATGATTATAAAAAGAACCTTGGGTAACATGATCAGTTTTAGCTGTAAATCCCTGTGGACTGATAGATGGATAAGATTTTGGTTCAAGGGTCTCATCCAGAGCACAGTGGTCAACAGCTCAGGGTCCCAATGGTTAGCAGTGACAAATGGTGTCCCTCAGAGGTCGGTATTGGCAGTGTTACTTAATATATTCATTAATGACATAGATTAAGGAATTGAATGCACCCTCAGGAGATTTGCAGATGACACCAAGCTGAGTGGTGGGGTGGCACACCTGAAGGACGGGATGCCATCCAGAGGCATCTGGACAAGCTTGAGATGTGGGCCCATGGGAATCCCATGAGGTTTAAAAAGACCAAGTGAAAGGTGCTGCATCTGAATCAGACACCCCCAGTATCAAAATAGGCTGGGGATGAACAGATCAAGAGCAGCCCTGCTGAGAAGGACTTGGTGGTGCTGGCAGATGAGAGGCTGGACATGACCTGGCAATGTGCACTCACAGCTCAGAAAGGCAAAGTTCAGCATCAAAGGTGACTCAAATGTCTCTGCCCCAGGGCAGGGGGATTGAAAATAGATTCTCTTTAAGGTGCCTTCCAACCCAACCTATTCTATGATTCCATGATCCTATGATCCTGTAGATACTTAGGATGAATTTCCCTATAGGTGAAATACATCACAGACTTAACGTTCTTGATACAGCACTATATAGACATTAATTAATGCAAGAATTAGCAAATACATAGTTACAAAAATGTGTTAATACTTTTGTGGAATCAAAGCTTCAGAATTAAATGCATGTGTTCAGTCAGAACAGTGTAAAAAACCCTGCAAAATCTTCAAAATTTTCTATGGCAAATAAATAATAACCTAGTAACTAAAGTTTCTGTATACATAAGCAATAATGACAAGTCTTACAGTTGAAAAGAACTGCTTGCCTTAGGAAAAAAACCCACAACATATGATGAAGTCATCAGTCATCCAGCATAATGAGCGGTTAGAACAGTAAGAAAAACACAAAAAAACCAAATTAAGTAATTTTTCTTTCTTAATCAATTTTATAAAAGGCAGCATCTACCCCTGGGAAATAAGATATCTCAGTTGTTGTCCAAAGCTGAATTCTGAAAGTTAGTTTTGAACTACAGGTAGGATTATGATTCTTTCTTCTTTTCCTTTTTAATAGAGGAAGAAGATGACAAAGACTTAAGCAGAGACTTCTTACAAGTGAAGTCAGAAGCACCTCACCCTGCTTTAAACAGATTTGTAATTTTTTGTTTTTCAAATCTGTCTTGACCTTTTCTGAGACTCTCTGAAACGTCAGTATGATGTGTATCTTAACAGTGGATATGCTTGTGTTGACAAACCTAGGAAAAAACAAAAGCTGCTATTCAGTAACGAAGTTTACAAGGGCACTTGGAGGAAATTTTAATGATTTTTTTGTCAGGGATCCATGAAATTCAACTGACTTGAGGACAAACTCCTCTTGCATCAATAAAAAAGTCTTTTTTTATGCTAAGGTATTTTAGCTTATGTAATAACTATATTTACCAGCAGTAGTCTGTTTACAGCAACAAGAACTTGAGCCTTAACAAATGCCTTTTCAAGTTTCTGAAGTGATTCTATTTTTTGAAGTTACTTCAATGTTTTTCTATAATTACTGATAATTTTGTATCAATACAAAATGGTCACATAACATAAACAAAATATTTATCTCTGAATGGAATGGAGGCAATTAAACAGTATGTTGCAGTATTTCTTCTAGGAGGGTTTGGTAACCCAAACTAGCCAGTTCTGGAAAAAGTAGCTGCTTCATGTATACATACTGCTCTACAAGAACACAGTCATGTCTGCCAAACCCCCAGAAAAAGTAAGTGGATGGATTTTGTAATAGTAGGAGTAGTATATTAGGGATCCTTCATGACAGGTGGGTGAGTGACTGGTTCTGCATGAATAAACAGTAATGTTTTACTGTAAAAGAAAATTTATACAAGATCTGCATGTCACCAGTATATATATATATGTACATATATGTGTGGCAGACAGAAGACCTAAAGTGGAAATGGTTATATTTTCTGTGTGAATTGAAGGCATTCAGTTTACAGTTGATGACAAATTTGCATTCAGCATGAATAATACGTATTTCACCCTCAACAACAGGGGACAGTTTCAGTCTCATGCAAATGCTCACTGACTGCATTGTGTCAATTAAAACAGATGGTGTAAGGATGGAAGGGAGTCTATGTATTAGGGAAAACATTCCCTTTTTTTTTTTTTTTTTTTTTTTTTTTTTTTTTACGAAAATGCCCTATTCTCTTTATGATTAGTTTTTTCCAGTTTCTGGGACCATGATGCATAAAACAGAAAGATCGAGTCTGTCATGTAAAAGCCTTTTGCATTGTTCCTGTTACTATTTTCAAGATTTATGATACTAAATATAAGCTGGCTAATATTTTCCTCATCTGATGGTAAGCCGCAGCCTGCTTGGCATGGGCACAATTATTCACAGCTGCATGCAAGATGTTGTTAAATGCAGAACAGCATCTCTAGCTGCCTCCTGCATACTGTTAACAGACAATTTTCAGATGATTCTTCTCTCTAAATAATTCTAAAATGACCAAAATTTTTCCTGAGATATTCACGTATAGCAGTGTGCAAAATCTGGAACTTCTCATTGTTGTTCACTGGTGATTGCCCAGTTCTCTAATGTATCCAGGTGTCTCTGCAGGGCGTTCCTATCTTTGAGGGAGTCAACAGCCCCTACAAGTTTTGTGTTGTCTGCAGACTTGCTTAGTATCCCTTCCAGTCTTGTGCCAAAGTAATTTTTAAAGATGTCGAAGAGCACAGGGCTGAGGATGGAGCCCCACTAGTGACTGGTCACCAGTCTAACATCACCCAACCCACTACAAGTAATGCGTTTTTTTGTGGGGTTTGAGGAAATTCTTTATCAAGCAAAATTCTGGATGGGAATCACAGAATCATAGAATGGTTTGGTTTATAAAAAAGATTTAAAAATTCATCTAGTTCCAACCTCTTGCCAAGAGCAGGAACATCTTTCACTTGACCTGGTTACATGGAGCCCCATCCAGCCTGGCCTTGAACGCCTACAAGGCTGGGGAGTCCACAGCCTCTCTGAGCATCCTCTTCCAGTGCCTCATCACCCTTAAAGTAAAGCATTTCTTCCCAATAGCTAATCTGTTAGATAATACCTAATAATGTTCAGCTTAAGGTCACTCCTTCTAGTCCATCAGTACAGTCCCCTTGTGAAAAGCCCCTCTTCCATCTTTCTTGTAGGCCCCCTTTACATCCTAGAAGTTGCTATAAAGTCTTCCCAGAGCTGTCTCTTCTCTAGGCTGAACAGACCCAACCCTCTCTGCATGTCTTCAAAGAAGAGGTGTCCCAGCCCTGTGATCAATTTAGTGGCTCTCCTCTGGAGTCTTTCCCACAGGTCAGCATTTTTTTATTTTGGGAAAGATGGGTATTGACAAAATGCATAGAAGTCTAAAACTCATCACCTTTGAATTTAAAACCTCAGAAGAAAATGTATTAGGAATGTTGGAAAGTTGTTTTTTTTTTAAGAGAGGACTTGAACTGAAATAATATGGGACAAAATAATAATATAGTGACAGCATATGTAGCCTAGATTTTCTGAAAGCATCCTTGTAAATTCATCATTACATAGAATTTTGTTCCTGATTTTCATGTCTGACACAGATTACTTCTTTGTAGTTGGTAGAATTTTTTTATATATGCACTGTATATTTTGGCTTGGGTATTTAAAAATTTCAATACTGAAACTTCTAGACTCTGACTAGAGGTTCAGCTAATTTAGGAAACAAGGCTAATGTCATAAAATTAAGTATTTAATCTAGAAGTCATAAGGTTTAGCAGCATGCTTCATTCCATTACAACAGGTTACAGGCTATTCCCCAGACAGCTGTTCATTCAAATGCAAACATGTGGTAACTCCTTCAAAAGCAGTATCTTCTCCTAAAGGAAAATTGTTCAGTGGGGAAGTTTAGACAAAGAGAGCAATTTCTGGTAAACACTGAAATATTTAGCTTCCAGTTGCCTCAAATCAACTGTGAGGCAAAAAGTTTTCTTTCAGAAGTTCAAGTTGTCATCATCTATCAACATAAAGCAACTTGCATTGAATTCAGTGAAGCATTTAAATAAAAGTTTCCTAAAAAATTTGTTGAGTTTCAATAACTTTTTGTGCAATAGATATGCTGGATCTGTGCTGTCATTGCTTTAACTAACCCATTGACACTGATGGAGGTTTTTGAACACTGAAACCTGTGCAGTTTCACACAACTGCCAGAAGAGCTAAAATATTAGCTGTGGAATGGCAAATCATACTAATTTAAAACATCTGATTATAGTGATTACATATTAATTTGGGCCTTTGGAGCCAGTGTTTCAAATACCTGTTAATTTCAGAAGACTTCATCTCACAATTAGGCATCAGGATTAAAAACTCTTTTAAAAATGGTCACAGCTGAAGAAGAGACTACTACTTATATTTCAGTAACATTTCACCAAGTATATTGCATATGCAAAAATCTTAAACCAAATTTAAGAAAGCCAAAAAATAACATATTTGGTTCTGATAATATTTTTCAGAAGATTGTGCAGAAGATTTTTCAGAAGATTGTATCTATCCCTTCTAGTGCAAATATGTCTATCCCTTCAGCACTTATTTAGAGTGCAATAGTTCTTCGTTTTATACCACAATATATAATATAGTTAGTTCACTCCTGCCTAACTCATTTAGTCTTCTGCTTTAGTCAACATCTGACTATTATCCTACTGTTAACTCCATTACTAGACCATCAATAAAAAAGACTTCAGAATTCACGAAGTTTCATTTTGGATTCTCTTTTTTTTTTCCCCATTTAAATACAAAAAGAAATAACGCAATATCAGTACATCATAAGAATAAAAAAATAAAACTAAATTTTATTTTCATTGCCATAAAAAATATTTTAAATGCAAAGGACCGTTCTACAGATGGTGAATGCCATTACACAAATCACCACAGCTGTGTGCAATGTTGTTCTCCATTTCTGTGGACTATACCAATTTGAGTACTTGCCAGTTTATTAATACTACATTTTAAAAAGTAATTTAACACTCTTTAAAAATGTAGGTGCTATATATTATCCTTTTTTAATACCTTTGATTTCTTTACTGGGTACAGCTGGGCACTAAATTATTGTTCAACAACCAGATGAATAAAACAGAAAATACCTTACAACAATTATTTTTTCTCTCAGTCTGTTGTTGGAGAGGTGTAATGGAGCCTGAAGTACCTAGTACATTTTCAACAGAAAATCAAGAGAATCAGAATAAAAACATGTCCCTCCCAGATTTTGGGGAAAAAAAAAAAAAAAGGAAAATTTTAGTAAAATGCTTCCTAAAACAAGCAGGCCAGATCCAAAAACCTCTGAATTTCAAACTAACTGTACATGATATTAGTTTTATGTAATTGTGCTTATAACAGAAAACCTGGAATAAAAATATTTTCCATCAGGAATAGGAATTACCAAAAACATGCATAGCTCACAGTACTGTGAGAATTTTAAATGCATTTAAATAATTTTTTAACAATTTATAAAAATAATTTCTTAATATATTTAGCAGATACACTCATTTAGGGCACTTTCCAAAGTGACTCAACTTGTCCTGTGTTTTCAAACTCTTATTCATTGTAGTTTTTGAATAGTTTCTAGAGAGATTATTAATCAGCACAATTCCAAGGTTGTAGTTATGGTCTGCAAAAAACTACATTTTCTCAGAATAGTATTCACTTGCATTTGTGGGTTGGTTGTGCATGTTTCCACATATTCTGTAGAAAGGAATCCTATGACATAGATTTCATTATTTACTTCCAAGTGCAAATATGGTATACATCCAATCTCAGGGTTTTTAGGTCATGAAAGCTACCAATATTCAGAGAACAAAAATAGCAACTCTATCAAAATGCACAAAATGAAACTTCCCCCATGCAACAATCTGCAGTGAACTCAAAACAGTTCTAATTTGTGCAGATTCATAAGAGGTTTCAAAGTACAATATACAGAAAGCTAAGACAGATATAAAAGTAAGTGCACTGAAGCATTTACTCAAGACCTGCCAGTCCCATTGCAATTATGAGTTAATGTGTCGTCTTTTTTTTTTTTATGTATTCTGCCTTTGGTAGAAAGTATAACACGGTGAATGTCTGGTTGAATATAATGTAACATTACTTCTTTACTCACTAAATCATGTTTGAACTTTTTTACATAAAGAGGCACTCCAGCAGGGGCTCTGTATGCATTGTCATTTTATGCACCACTAATGATAAAAATCATAGTACTTCAATAGCACACCTCATCCAAGGTTCTGAAAGCATAAATTAGTGGAGTGGCATGGAAATCATGATAAGGATTTGGTCCCGAAGACAAGCTAATACAGATGTTGGAGTAAAAAAACAGGAGTGATAAAAGCTATGATTTTCTGAAAATATCACTTTAGGAAATCTGAAATATTTAATGGAAATATGTGGATTGCCAAAACATTTTTTGGTAGCCAAGTTTTCTAGTGTTGTGGTTTCAGGTCTTATAATGTTAATTCATTTTGATCCTGACCCTGGTGTTTTTCCAAAACATTTTGAAACTCAAAAAATTTTCTTTCAGACCTAAAATTCTAATATTTTTTCTCTCACTTTCCATGAAAGGAATTTTGAACTAGTAGATTTTCCTACAGACTAGAAAGTAAAGTTTTAGATTTTGGTCACTGGTGTCGCTGCCAGCATTCTCGTTATTATTTGCTCTGCAGTAAAATATGAAACTTGGTATAATTTGAGGCATCTGGTAAACTCAACACTATAAGGTACAAGTGAAAAATACAAATGTGCTGCCTAAACTAAACATTTTAAATAAACTAACACTGAACATTTAATATTAAAACATAAATATAATCCTTAAAACATAGTTTCTATAATTATCTGCAGTTATCTTGCCAGTGATCAGTTATTAAGTTTTTTACCATGACACTTTCACAAGTATAGAATAATAGAATCATTACTGTTGGAAAAGACCTCCAAGATCATTGAGTCAAGTCTTTGACTGAACACCACCTTTGACTGAACACTAAATGCCACATCCAGTCATTTCTTGAACACTTTCAGGGATGGTGACCCAAATACTTCCCTGGACAGCCTGTTCCAACATTTAACCTCCTATTCACTGAAGAAATTCATCCTGATGTCCAGCCTGAACCTGCCTTGGTGCAGCTTGAGGCCATTTCCTCCTGCCCTGTTGCTGGTTGCCTGGGAGAAGAGACCAACCCTCACCTTGCTGCAGCCTCCTTTCAGGTAATTGTAGAGAGACCTAAGGCCCCTTCTGAGCCTCCTTTCCTCCAGGCTAAGGAACCCCAGCTCCATCAGCCACTCCTCACAGGGCTTGTACTGCAGACCTCTCAAAACTTTGTTGCCGTCCTCTGGATATGCTCCAGCACCTCAATGCATTTCTTGCAGTGAAGGGCCCAGACCTGGACATAGCTCTCGAGGTACAGCCTCAGCAATGCCAAATACAGGGGGTCATGTAAAGAAAATTTGCAGTTTTACTTTGTGTGGGATATCATTCCTGAGACAACACTCTGGGTTCCACCAAGTGTTACCTCAATGCAATGGCATGGTGGTTTTAACAAAGCAGAAGAGCTTCATATGACTGAGTGTCTGAAACAGAAAACCAAAACAAATCCCTAGGGCTAGTACTTCACTGATTCACAGAGATATCTGACACCTCATCTCCCTCCCCCCTCCTCTCCCGTTTTGAACAACATTCATGTGTGCATTCTTGGAAAAACTTGAGACTCAACAGAGTTCAGCAGCAGAGATGGTCTGCTGGGATTCAAAAGGTAACATTTTCTGGGACATTTAAGAGCCACTAATGTGTGCTTTAAGACTATCAGGCACTTCCCTAAAGATTCATAGAGCAAGTATAGTTAACCATGCGGAAAAGCACTGAAGTACTCTGACTTCTGTAATTCCCATTGTTTCTGTGCCAAGTGCAGTGTCAAGTCCTGTGGGAGCAGCCCTGCTCCCTTCAGCCTGAGTTGTCGCTGCTCTCTGTATGCTTTATATCACCAACCAGATTTCCTAAAACAAGACACCAAGGGGGTTAGGGCTGAACCCAAACTAAAAGAATAACTGAGGACACAGATCTTGTAAATGAATGAAAATTTGCCAATATCTGAGTTACACAAATCCACCCCAAATCTTTGAAGTCCTTTTCTCGTCCTCTGGGACATGAGGCACATTTGCAAGTTCATTTGGCTTTGTATGGAAATATATGAATATCAACATATCAATTAGGTCAGGAAAATGCATAATATGTGACTAACCTGCTAAAAAGTGTTAAAAATCAGCAGTCCCAGACTACCAAATGATAAAATATAACGACCATCTAACCTGTTCAGTAAGTAAGCCTGAAATGGGAATTACAACTTTTTCAGTATCAGGTGGACCCACTCTGTTGATTTGTGAAGACCTAACTTACAAATATCAAAGCAGTGGTTTTTTATGTGTTTTCTACCTATTTCAGTAGTGTCCATGAATCCAACTGTTTGATAAAGGAAAGATATTAAACATTAAAGCTATTTCTCCATTACATTTCCAGTCAGCATGAGTCAATTGGAAATACATTAATATCTGTTCTAACACTGCAACTGAAGTCTCAGATTATTATGTGAAAAGCTCATATTTCATTTTTTTTTTCCCATTCATTTATTGTCAAAAGAAAAATGTTTTCAGGGAAAAATTTTATTCTCAATTTGTAAGTAAAGAAAAGTAAAATTAAATTCTGCTTTAAAATCTTATTACTTTAAGATAATATTGTCACTTTTAATGCTTTGAATTTATATTTACCATAGCAGTTATCAAGTTTAGTGCTTGCTGAAGCCCACACAAGCTTTCCTACATTTTAGCTCTTCACGTACATATACCTGTCAATTTTCTGAGACATTAATGCTATTCTGTTGATTCTTATACAATGTTATTGGAAAAACAATACAGGAAAGTGATGGGACTGCAGCAGCGCATTAAACAAACTGTCACTGGCAGTGACACTGAAGTGATGCACAGGATGAACTTTTAAGTTGGATTCTGTGAGGTTTTCTTTCCAGTAGGGAATGTATGATGTGAAGGAATGAACAGATGACATACAAGGAAGCAGCCAGTCTAGGAAACAAAGAGCCAGGGCCTTTTCAACTCTGCCTTAGTTCTCAAGTTTCCAACAATAGTTCCAGTTTTACCAAGCTGGGTTGTCTCACATCTGGTAGAACACTAGTTTATGTTGTCAGCAAGTTTTTGCAGTAAGGTTGCTTCTGAATATAAAGAATATGTAAGCACTAGCACTTCCATAAACTCTGTGTTCTCCAAATATATCTTACTTTTTTTGCTTGATTTTGTCATTTGTTTGGTTTGGGTTTTTTTTTAATATATTGTTTTGTGGGAGGGAGTTGTTGTGGTTTAGTTTTGGTTTTTTTTATTCCACAGATTATAGCCTTTCCGTACAATATATTATCGCATGTATGGACTTCTGTGACTAACTTTTGATCAAATCTTTCTTAGACATTTATAGGTTATCTAATTGAAAGACAACAACATTAAACTCACCGAGCCTGGTGAGAAGCAGTAAAAAAACCAGTGCTGCAGGAGTAGTGAAACAGAGCAAGACAAACCAGCTACTCAAAGAGTATCAAAGGGGACCAATTGTCCCGCGTGTAAAATCCACCAAGATGCACCAGCGAGATAAACTGGAGTCAGAAGGCCACACAAACCAAAGGGAGATTACTGCCTTAATGTGAATAAGATTTATTATGAGATCCAGGAGGAAGAAAATTTTAGGATTGTATAAAATTTACAGGTTAGGGAAGGGCTAATGGCAGGGTGGAGGGGAGTGATCAAGATGCAAAAGTGAGGAATGTGTCAGAAAAAAGAGGTAAGAGACAATAAAAAAAGAAACAGTGGTGTGTAAGCAGGTTGCTGGTCAGTATGCTTGTCTGACTGACCCCTGGTCCTGATCACCTCAATTTGCTCTTTTTAAACTCTGTTACGGATGATTTTCCACAAGTGTTCTCTTTGCTCCACATAAGTGTGTGTTTAATGATCTACTAAAGAATTTTGGGCTGGTTTGGGGTCTTGCAAAACCCTGAAACTCTGGCTATGATAAGTTCTCAACAGTTTAATGATAGCATTGGCATTAGAATCACATTTCTTTCCATCTTTTCTTTATATCTTACCTTGGCAAATTTAGCTTTATGGTGGAGAGAAACAGGCCTGTGCACAACAAAGTAGTTGTAGTAAATTAAATGGTTGATAAATAGAATACAGCAATACCTGTGTGCAGACTCTTAACTTCCAATCAATGTGCAACACCAATTAACACATTTCAGCCAGTGCCAGAAGCTGGATCAACCAGTAGGGAATTTTCTAAGGTTACAAAGAAAACTGTGTGGTACTACTGGAAAATCATGGAAAGTGATGATCACTCTCTTCACTGCCACCACCAGCTGATACACAGTAGATAAGCTCTCCCAGAGGAAGACACGTCTGGGACTCCTGATGAGCTACTTGGAGAATTTTCTCTTTCTCTCTTCCCTTCTGTCTTTGTCTCTGTAATATTCATCTTTATTTTGTTCTTCCACAAACATAAATTTCACTATTAGAGTCCATGTATGCCAGCAGCTATACAGATCCTTCTAGTAAATCTTTGTGAATATGAATTTGTCTCAATATCCCTTATGCAAAAAGTAGTCTGCATGCCAGCTGTTAAAGTGGGACAATTATTATAAAGGGCATGAAGGTCTGTGGAGCAGCAGCTGGAGGAAACCAAGGACTAGGGATCCAGCTACAGAAGACACCAGTACTTTTTATGTGTGCATAATCCACTTACTCCATTTATTCATAATTCTGACCAGCAGGAGATAAAGAGCTGGATTGGGATGTGTGTGTTTGCATGTTTATGTCACTGCTGTTTGTGCTCATGTCGACCAGGCACTGATCTCCATCTGGGTGGATCCCTGTGGCTGTTTATAAGTACTTTGTGTGTGTGGGTGCATGTGCATGTGCACCAGCATTTGTCACTGTGCATGTATGGAGTAGCTTCCCAGCATTGCTACCGGGTGGACCTGAGGGCACAGAACTGAGGAGGCATTACTGGCCCTAAGAGTGCACCAAAACCAGTGAGAGCAGGCTGGGGAGGAAGAAATTTCTTGGGCCCTGAAATCCACAAGATCTAACAACTTTTCACAGAATTTGTATTTGTTATGAAATTTAGTGTCATCCCCATCATAAAGTCAAAATGTTCTTTACCTTTAAAACCCATATTCAGGAGCCTGCACAAATTATTACAATAAACTTCCTTTATATAGGACAGATTAACAAAATCATTGCAGCAGTAAATGAAGCAAAAGACAAGTGACACAGACTTCTCCTGGCATTAAAGGTATAATTGAAATGAATTTTGCATGCTCCAGTGAGTTGATGAACTGGCTACTCATCTTCTAACCATGCATAGCTAAAACAATTTTTGTTCAGCTTCAACCTTCTGTGCCACTTGGCTCCCCCAATTTGAGTAAATGGGCAAAAATACTGTAAACATATGCTTTGTACACTTCCTGAGCCAATTGTTTTCAATTTTTCTTTCTTGGAAAGACTGTCAATTTGAATGGGAATTATTTGGAATCATCAAGCTGAGCTGGGATTAGTCAGATTCAAGTGGTTTAGTCTGAAAAGGTGATTCAAGAGAGCTGAACAGTGGCACAGGTTGTTCAGTTTGGATCATGCAATACAAGCTCTATCATGAAACAGTAAAATATTGATCTGGTAACATTTCTAACTGTGCTGTAATACTTAATTGAAGGAAAAAAAGGAAGAAAACCTACTTGAAATTTATAAAGCAATGAAATCCAACAGCAATGAAAAAAATTCCTTTGAACAGTGAGTTTCCCCTCATCTGATGTGACTTTAGTACAAGATAAAGCATTGCACAACCTGTCACAGGCCTCTTACTGTGACAATGAAAGGCTCCTATGCTCAAGTAATAGCCATGTGTTTTGAAGAAAGGGCAAGGCTTTTCTGTTTTTAACTATATTATTACAACAGGGAACTAAATTATACATTTTTCAATCTTCAAATTAGGAGAAAATTAATTAAATTTTATATTTAAATATTTTTATATCTGATAGTTAATATAATTCTGCTCCCGAAATAATCAAGTGACAATGAATCAAAGAAAGCAGAAAAAATGAAGCATCATGGTCGTAGAACACTAGTTTCATGTTTAAAAATCACACTAACAATAAAATTCTCCCTTTGGCCAAGGTTTCTAGACAAGCTAAGCTGATTCCAGTCACCCTTTAATAAGAAATTAGAAGACTGAACAACATTTTATACATGCTAGTGCTCAGTTGCTCAGAGTCTGCAAAATAGATCAAAACTGGCAGACCACATTTGTCTCAGTTTCTATGTCCAATATTTTTGAAGCCAAGCTTCGTCTCAATGGCTATAAGGATCCTTTGCTCATTCTCAATGGTCTATACTGGACTTACACTGCTATGAGGTAAAATTCAAACTCAGTTTTGGGTAAAATAAACTTTACATTTCTTATATTAATTTCCTGTCTGAAAGCTCATCATTCTTTCTTGTAAGATGTGTGGTATTAATTGATCCTTGACCAGATAAGGAATATAGCAAGATCAGTATAACTAGTATTTTGTCAATAAGCAACTAAAAAAAGAAAAGCTGGTACTCAGAAAAAAAAAAAAATACCCTGATCCTTTTGAAAACTCGAGACATTGATCTGGGACCAAAGCTTGGTTCTGTTGCTGCTTCAACAGCTCCCTAGCATGGCACAACCAATTGTCAAGCTATCCAAGACTGAGACGATAGATGATGTCAGGAACCTTTTAAAACTTGACAATGGCTATATATAAGGTCTTTGTAGATAGTTTTTAGCATGAAAAGAGCTAACAGTGCATCACTGGCTATAAATACACAGGAAGTTTATCCTCTTTAAAAATTAAAAAAAGTTTCCTTATGCAACAGGTATCCATCCATCAGAGTCTTGAAGCTGAGTTAAGCGAGGGAATGGAAGGACACTGTGTTAACATTACAGAATATTTGTCTTAGCATTTGTGAGTATTATTTTAATTGAAAGGAAAGCTGATACATTTTTTCTACATGGCTTTTTGGTAGCTTAAAACATTTCCTCCTTGAACAAGTTTTTAGGTGAGACATTCTAGTTGCAGCAGACTGTCAAACAGGCTACACTGCTACCTCTAAGTTTGACTGCAATTCTTACTGGTCTGTCCAGTGTCATTTTTACCCAGAACCTTGGCTGGCATTATTTTTCCTCTGCAATTTTACAGACTGGAAAAAACAGGACAACCTACACAGCGATCTACACATGGCTAGTTTAGCACTTGAATGATGTAAAAAAATATTTAATATATATGTAACCCTGTAGTACTTCAAAATGCTTTACTAATAGAATTTAACTTTAAATTTAACTTTTTCCCCTCTCCTTAAAAAAATTTATCACAAGTAAACAGTGTTTGAGCCATTTAAGCAAAGAAAATAAATATTTCTCTTCTGCCTAAATAAGTATATATGATGTTTACAAAATCATTTTAGGACCTCATGCTATGCACTTATGTAAAGTGGTTTTAATAATGAAATCTTAATAGAAAAAGAAAAAGTCCCTTGATCTCAGGTGAACTGGAGGTTTTTAACTGTGTAACTCCTCAAGCAAAAGCTGACGTTTCCAACTCCCAAAACCTAAGATAGCTATGAACAGTGTAGAACATCAGAAATCTTCATCAATGTTTGTTATAAAATTCTCTAGAAAATTAGTTTAAATTGTGAGCATTAGAAGAGGACTTTACGGTCTCTTTAGATAAGACAGGCTCATTGTGGGAAAGAAAAAAGGTTATTCTAAAATAGAAAAAATAGGAAAAAATATTAGTGATAGTCAATATTTATCTTTTAAAGGCAAAAAAATGAGGGGAAAAGAGATGTGAATGTATTATTAGTGACTTTGCTTAGATGAAGTAAAAGGCAAATTGTTTCACAGTCAGACTGTGATGAAGCTAATTAATACAGACGTAATTAGTAAGTCTACTAAAAAACTACCAGTTGGATTATGAAAATTCCGGGTAATTTGACTGAAAAGGGAAAAGTGTATTAAAATATCTACCTCCAACTCTAGGCAAGGATAGATCTTTCATGTGTTTAGTTTTGTGTATTGCCACACTCTTCCCTTCTGCTTCCTGGAGGGACTCCCAGAACATATTTCCATAGAACACTTTTTGTTGGTTATGAATATAGTGATGGGATAAGCCAAATCTTTTTAATATTTATGCTGTCATTAGTTTTGCCTCTTGCCAATATGATCTGTCGTACAGGTAGCAGAAAGAAAATAATTGGCTCCCAAATTATAAGTGGTAATGCTGAATTAATAACTAGATTTGAAAGTTGCAGACCATTTGTGAGTCCCTTTAATGAAAAGTTTTAAATGCTCAGCACATATGAAGATCATGACATCTAAATAATAGGAATGTGGATCTGAGAATGTAATTCCTACTTTTTCTTTTAGGGAATTGTATGTACTAAAATACCATATATATTTCTTATATATGGTGTATATGTAAGACCGTATATATTTCTTTTGCTGACCAGATTAAAAGGAAGATATATATTTCTATGACAGTAAAAAAAAATCATGTAATGTTAGCTGTTTAAATCTTTTTAATTGGGTTTTTTTTTTCAACATACCACTTTTTAAAAGTGCTTTCAAATAGTGCCTTATGTGGCTTTAAACATAAACTCTGATTTCTAACACAGATAGGCTTTAAATTGTATACAAAGTCTAAAATCAAAAATAGCATCATTCTTAATTAAGTGCAATTCCAGGGATTTCTCAGTGTATTTCCTTTTGTGTAGCCCTAGATTTCTTCCTGCACTGGACTTGTGAGTTCCTTTCTCTTGGCTTTCCTGGTGAGGCTGATAAGAAAGTTACCAGTTAGCCCCTCTCCAGTGTTCTTACAATAACCACTACAGTCCAACTGGTACTGACAGCCTAACGTGTCCTCGTGAGATTGAATTGTTTTTTATGGTTTATAGGCAAAAAATCTGTGACTGTTTCAGGGAGCACAGGAATACCTTATCCATATTTCCCAAAGTTTGAGATGTAATCTGAAGGAGTTGTGGGGCAGAAGGGCAGTTCTTGCTTTCCACTCCTTACCTGTTTTGTCACCATGACACTGTTGTGGGCAAGATGAATGGTACAGTATGAGCAAGGGCATGGCAGTATTTGCAGGTGCTTCAAGAGGTTTTGCACATTGACAGAATGAGCAAGAATCCTTTTACAGAAACAAGAAATAGCTAGCAACATTTTATTTAAGCGGGCATTGACAGGGATGTGTGCATTACTTTGGAAGAATTCCACTACTGAGACGGATATTCTGGCTGTTTCCAGTGCTGTTGTATTCCTGTCTTAAACAGTGTTCTGGGATGAAATGTGCCCTAACCAGAGCTTCCTTGGAAAACTAAATGCCTAAATGCAATTGATTTGGTGGTCTAAAAGCACTTCCAATTTGAATTTCATCCTAGAAATAACCCTCAATCTAGAAGAAACAAAACCAAAACATGGAATCTTCAAGTTGTATCTTTTTCTTTTCACAAGGATCTTCCTTTATACATACTTTATGTTGCATAAAATTTTACGTTTTCACAGACAGTTTATTTTGTAGCTTTATTCAGCTGCCTCAGACTGGTGAAACTGAGACTTCATGTTGGAATTTGTTGCCCTGCTATTGTAGATTACTGGTTGCCTGTCTGATGTGTGAATACTAAAGCAAAAAACTCCTAACTGAATCCTTTTGTCCTTTCTGTTACTGTCCTTCCTTCTGTCCATCAGGGGGCTTATCATCTGATTCTCCATGCAGGATTTTTAGGAAAATTTACCATCATTTGTTTCAAGTGCAAGAAAATACTCTTGGCGCATGGGAGAGGACAGCAGATATGAAAGGTGTTACAGAGGTCTCTGTATTTCAATGATTTAGCTGCTGTCTTCTCTGGAAGGTAAAAGCCTAAACTTAAAGAAGAAGTAATGATTTTCCCCACATTTTATTCAGACAAAATAATGTTGCCTTAAAACAGCTCCAGACTTTATTCAGAAATATTTATTAATAATAAATGGTGATATTAAATATTTATTAATAATAAATGGTGATATCTGGATTTTGCCATTCCAGATAACAGGCATCAGCTAATTCTAAGAAAAAAATATATCCTATAAAACAAGAAATATACACATGAAAATGAATCCTCTATGTTTTAGTATGTGTCCATATATGTACATTATATTTCATGTAATTGGGGATATTTTAATATATATTACTTAGAAAATCCAAGTATGAAAACTATGTTAGGACTGGTGCAAGTTGTGTAGAAATGCTATAAAGCCTAAACTAAAGTGGGTTTAGAAATATGAAAGAGATAGGTTTTATCATGAGCAGGGGAGGAAAAGGACTTTCCTTATTTGATACCTAGTATATCACAAAGTAATGCTTGCACATTAACCTGCACTGGGAAAGGGAAACAAAGACAGATGCCAAATAAGGCTTCTTCCGTGTCCTTAGATCAAACCACTGACTAAATATCTCACACTCCCAAGCAAGCTGTGCTCTGTTTGGATTGCACTCTGTAGCAATATCTGCCATGCAGTAAGGACGTGACTACCCATCCCAGGAATCAAAATACCTTCCTTAAGTTTGTTGCCGACGGCTTCATGTCTAAAAAAGAAACAAGACAGTACTATCCATGTAGAAAAGTTAAATGGGAAAAAAAAATATAGGAAAAATGGAGAAGAAAGGGTACTTGAAAGGCATGAAACCTAAGAAATTCTTCCAAATGAAGTCATGAGCACATGAAGAAAACAATTCTGTAGTTTTTATATGTGTTTCAATCTTACATACTGTAGGTGTAAGTATAAATGGTCAAAGGTTAGTGTGAATGGAATACCCAAATTCTCACAGCTGCTTGACCAACAAGTCACTTCTTCTAATGGCAAGGCATAGCCTAAAGAAACAGGTACAATAACACTTAGAAAGTAAGGTATGGATAGCCCTTAAATCTGTATTTCTTCAGCATCTGCCTTTACTTGACCTGCTTGAAAATTATGGAGCGGGTTCATAAAAAATGGCAGATTTTAATTCATTAAAAAAATAATAGCTGTAGTACTTGGCATCCAAAGATTGGACTCAATGTAGTACTTTTAAACTTGTAGTGTGAATGGCACATTTACAGTCGTGGTCACAGTTAACACCTGTGTTGCTTAACAACAAGTTTGCATTCTCTACCACCAGGAAAATGCACTTTCAAGACCAGGGCAATAAAATATACTAAAAGACTTTCCCACCTAGTGCATATGAGTGAGAATTTCGATCTTCAGCTTGTAGGTATTTTGAAAATTTTATTTCTTATTAAATGAGATATAGCACTGGGGGTGGTTTTATAGCTAAAAAGCCTAGCAAATATCTAAATCTTGGAAAACCTTGGGTGATGTGCTGTGGAGAAATTAGGTGCTCTAACTCCTGTTAGGTAGTTTTGTATTTCTGGTCAGAGGTCAAAAAGAACGTCTGTTTAACATCTCAAATCTTGATCAATTCTATGTTAGGAGAAATGTGGTAACAAGGTGTTGGGATATGGGAAGTGGTATGACCACAGCTTGAAAGATGTAGGAAGCATCACTCAGCATCCCAGGACTTGTGAATTAAGTCCAGGTGTTATGTGTACGTTACTGTAAATTGCTTAAAAATCTGAAAGGCAATCTTTATCTGCTTTCTCATTACTAAAAGTGGGACTTACTAATTCAGCTGAACTTTGAAATATTTTATCTATGAAGGCTATATTGTATTTCTAAAATAAACTTATTTAGGTTATGAATTTTGTGTCCCGAGTATTAGAAATTATGCTTTGAAAGAATTTTAGAGAATTAAAGCATTCATTTCAGAATGCCTAATGTGTCCGTTGCTCCTTTTGCAGCTAAAATGGGAACAAACACAAGTCTTGTAAATCACAAATGTGAATTCTGATGCCTATAATTTGACATTGCCAGCAGCTGAAATTCTGTTCCATTATTAACAACTCAATATTCCTATTGAACGGAAGCAATGGGTCTTACTTTAAAGGCTTTAGTACCATAGATTTGATTATCAACTTACACACACACACACAAAATAAACAAAACAAAAGTGGTGTAAGACAAAACAAACCACCAGAAAATCCACCTGACGGCTGGATATTTCATTGAGCAGCTGGGTGTTCTGGAGATTCTGAAGTGACAGAAAAGCTGGAGTTTTATGGAAATTAACTTAACAATCATTCCAAATATAATCTATGTCATGATAGAAGGTGCAAAATCTAGACTGTGTGGAGGCTGCAAATGAAGCAGCCATGAAGGGAAGAATAGTGAGTGTTGAAAAGAGGTGACATTGCGTGATAGGTAAAATATGTATATTCACCAGAAAGGACCCCCAAAGTACACTGGCCATATCATCATGGTGAAACAGCTGCACAGGTTTCCCAGAGAGGTGGTGGGTGTCCGATCCCTGGCATTCAAGGTCAGCTTGGACAGTGCTCTGAACAACCTGGTCTAGTTGAAATGTCCCTACTTACTGCAGGAAGGTTGGACTAGATGACCATTAGGAGTCCCTTTCAGCCTAAACTATTCTATGATTCAGTGATTTAACCTGTAATTTAAGAGTTAATATTACATAAACGTCAAAAGGAATGAAGACAGTAGTACTCCACACTGTCCTTGTAAGACCAGGCTTCCCTTATCTTCTTTTACTTCTCAAGAAGAGGAATCTTGGAGACTGGTTTATACAGGATTGATGGCATGCATGAGACAAGTATCTGTGACAGGCAGCAGGGCAGTATTTCAATAATCTTTTTGACTAGATAACAGAAAGAGATTAAGTGGAAATTTGCAGTAACGGATAAGCATATCCCAAGAGACAAAAAAAAAAAAAAAAAAAGAGGGAATTGGTGACCAATTGATTGAAAAAATAACAAAAAATATCATTACTTAAAGAAAACATTTTACACAGCTGAACTTTAGCTGCAAGGCTGTCTGTGTTTGGGAGACTAAACAAAATATGATTACATAGTAGGTTTTTCATTCTATGGATAAACACTGTTGACATTTGCAGGGCAAATTTTTGAGACAGGGGTTTACAACTCCCTGTTTCTTTGTTTGAGGATAATGAGGACAAAGTGACATTTTAGAAAAAAGGAAATAATTTTGGCATGAAAAAATCTAGAAAACCTCCCTGAATCTAAAAAATTCACATTTAACTATTAATATGATTCTTAACTGTGACATAATTTATCATCAAAATTACTTGTTAAATAGTTGCATTCATTTATCTGTTCATTTTAAGAGGTCATAGTTTTCTATTAAAAACTTATTGCCTGCAGTATTTGTATTTTTGATTTCAAAATGATTTTATTATTTGTATTTTGGTAAGAACAAGAAGTTTCTCCCAAAACCCAAATCAAGAACACTGGGTTAATAGGATCTGGATACCTATAAAATCTTCGCTTTGTACACTGTTGAACTTAGAGCCTCAATTTTATGGGTAATACTCCTGTCTCAAAGGTTATGAGATAGCTTCTCATTAACCTAATTTAATCTGTCTAGCCTGATAGTCATCCAGGCTGCTTTAATAGCAAATAGAGAGAAAACCAGAAATGGATCTCAAAAGGGAAATTCATTCAAGCCCAAAGGATGGGTTAGGTTATCTTGAAAGAACTCCAAAGACAGACCACAGTAATTACCTCTTGGAAACACTTTCAGTTTACTAGAAAGGTAGTTGATGTGGTTAGTTTAGAACAGAAAGATGTTTAAAAATTTCCTTTATAAATCCACTTTTAGATGGTTTCTGATGAGAATCCACTGCTACACTACCCAACTGTACTTAAGTTACCATGATAAATAATTGATTTGGAATACATTATTAAGTATATTTACCTTCTCTCTTTAATCTTCGCTTAGTAGTTCTTGCTTTGTTTTTCTCCCAATGAAGGATTTCTATAAAATTTCTCTTTTTTCTCCATTTTAATCAAAATCTGAATAACAATGCTCTTATCTCTCTAACATTTTGATTCTTCAGTTAAAATAAAATTTTGATTATGTTTTGTAAAGAAAAAAAAGTTAAATTATTTAGATGTGTTTTATGATATTTATTGTTCATAGGAAAGGAAGATTTATAATTTCTAACACTGTCAGAACTGCATAGACTTGACATTAAAAACACCAAGAAATATTTTCTTTTCAATCCACAAATTATGGGAACAGGCAGTTATATTTAATAAACCTCTCAAATTCTATTTCAATCAATTAATTTTCCAATTTCTTTTTCTATGAGAACCATTTTCTATGCATTCTTAGTCCAAAAATAATTGTTTGACTCTTAAAATCTACAATGTATGTTATTTCTTTAAAAATAGAGCCAATTAAAGCATTCTGATTGTGTATCTTCAATTTCTTATTACAACATTGAACCACAAAGCCCATAATGTAATAAGCTAGGTAAGGCGTTTGAGACTATTTTCTAGTCTTTCCCCAAAGAGGTTGCTGGATCCATTCAGTGTAGCAGCATAAAATATAAATGAAGTCATTTATGAACCGCTGTAACTCAAATCCTGTTCCAGGCCAGTGCTGAAAATGAGACCTAGTCTCATATTTTCCTCATACTGGGGAACATAAATAACATTTTTTTCTAGCACATGGGCAAAATGTTACTAAGTTCAAAAGAAAAAATAAAGGAGAAAAAAGTATTGAGCTGTTTGTAATGGTTATATTAAAATACAAAATCATCCTGAACGTCTTTCCTCTCAAACAGCCTATGGCTGTTTACAGTAACTACATGATACGAAAGTGAAAACTGTGCTCTCTTGGAGAAATTAGTCTGAACTTAGGTTAGATAAATCATGAATTCTACAGAGTCTAGATACCAAATTTTTTTCAGAAGAATTTATACTGAGATGCAGAAAAGCAAAAAGAGGTAGTTGGACCTTGTTTTTCACAAGGTCTTTCTTTAAACAGTAGAAATTCAGAATCATGACATAACTTTTTATTTTGATCTTATTTTTGTGAGACATCCAAGCAAAGTCCTCATTTGAAGAATCAGAAGAGGTTATAAATTCAGAAATCATCTTGGCATTCAGGGCTTCAACTAAGAACTATATTTAATACAGTAGTTCTTGTTTTAATTTGTGTTGAAAATACTATCAGCCTCTCAGTCCACTTGTACTGTAAGATAAAATCATCCTTTGTTTTGATTTTTTCCCCCTGTGTTTTATTTACATTCGCTTTAGATTTGCAGGAAGTCTTTGACATTGTACAGTCTACTTACCAGTACTCTGATAGCTTAAAATGGTAGTTTCAATAAAGTTACCTCCATGATCCAAAAAAATCCAAAAAATCCAAAAAAGTCTTATACTTCAGCTGGAGAGAGACATGGGTATCTGCTGTGAACATCATTTTACAGGAAGAATGGGAATGGAAAGGAGCCCTCAAATAGTGGAATACTGATCTAGTTTAGACTGGACCTTTGAAAATCATCCAGTCCACAACGTAAGAGCAGGACTATCTGCTAAGTCAAACATATGAAAATAGATCAGGGTGCATTAGGTCTTCCCAGTAAAGTTGTGAAGATCTCCAAACATGTACACTCCCCAAGTTGTATGAACAGCCTGTGCCAGTGTGTTACCACACTTATGAGGAAGAAATATTCTAGTTTTCTTTTATGTAGCCTGAATTTCCTTTATTGAATTATGTGGTCATTACTTCTTGTGGTTTTGATGTAGACCATCAAGTAAAGTCTTTTCTTTATCCTCCAGTTAGTCAAGTGAAAACAGACATTAGACCTCCACTTAATCTGTTCTTCAGCCTGAACAAATTCCATTTATATGTCAGGTGTACTGACCCCTTAAACGTCTTCCATTGACTTGTTCTAGTCTGTCAATGTCTTACTTGTAGTGACAACCCTAAAATTTTATATGATGTTCTAAATTTGGTCTCTACGTGTCAAAGAAAAAGAAATATACACTCCTTTTGACCTACTGACTACACTCTTGAGGTTAGCCTTCATTGGTGCAAAGGTACATTGCTGATCTATGCACAATTTTTGTCTACGGAGACTACCATGTCCTTTATGCAAAACTACTTTCCTGCGAGGCAGCCCCAAGCATGCACTGCTGCATGGAGTAACTCTACCTGTGGTGAAACAATGCATTTGTTTTTGCTGAGCTGTGTGAGCTCATCTTAATGTCACCCATGAAACTGCTGAGGGTGCAGTCTATCCTACTGTCCAAGTTGCTAATGATGATTTTAAATAGTATTGATGCCACCATAGTCCCCATGAGAAATCTCCTTGTTACTGGATACCAGTCCAAATTTGAACCCTTAACCTCTACCAGTGGCTGAATCATACAGATTCCACCCCCCACCTCATAGTTGAACCACACAGATCATATCGCTTCAGTGTGAGCACTGTGTCTCTGTGTGAAAAGGGGAGATTTCCTCAATCCTTAGTGTGAGGGGATTTCCTCAACCCTCGGTGTTTGATTTGTTTGTCAATCCCCAGGAAAGCCAAGACCCTTGTGCCTGACCAGTCTGTCGCAGTCGTGTTAGGAGGACCCTTCACTGAGCAGTCCTGCTGGATCGGAGGGTGGCTTAGCCAGGGACACACACCAACGCCATAAGGGACACCCCTCAGTGGATCTTTCCCTTTATTTGATAATGTTACCCACTGCCACTGACTGCCAGCACTTATGAAGGACTCACTCCAAAAGTTTACAGAATAACACTCTATCAATACAAAATCATGACAGGCTAAGGTTAGAGGATTGTCAGTGATAGTGTCTGACTGCAAAAACACATTCAGAGCAATGCACAGATAAGCTCTAATACCCAGTAAAAGTATTCAGCATGCATAAAGTACGATTCATCTCTGGTAGGTGTCTGTGTGGAAGACAGTTTCAGCCTGCTGACTGATCCCAGCAGTTACAATGGAGTCTTCCTTAACTTCTCATTCTCTACCTATTTTTATACTATTTCTCTATGCTTAGGTGCAGCATGGGTGACTTTAGTCACTGATTTACACCTTCATCACTGATTGGTGTAAAATTCTCTCATTTCACTTTTAAAGATACAGTCAAAAATACAGAGCACATGCCCAGTGAGGGGTGGTCACACCTTGGGGGAGGGTAATTTTGGGCTGGAGGTGTGTGCTAATATTGCAGTTAGGCTATAATGAACCAAGTTCATCTGAGGGGGATGATTTCATCACAACTATTAGCTCAGCAGCAAGACATCTTCTCCTGTCTCCCTTGGCTGACAGGTGTTATGAAGTTTATCAACTGCAATTAATATCAAGTTCCCCTCCCTGCAAGGATTTCAATAGAGCCTGGCTGAGGAGTGTCCACTCCACTCCACCCTCTGTTCCATTACCCTTAGCAGGTGCTGTGGTTGGAGATTGTGGGTGTGGGGAATCACAGTTTTAGGGCATAGTTTTCAAGCGTGCCAACTGCATTCCATCCAGGAATTAGAAGCTGCCTTTTTACTCTATAATTTTACTCTGTAATTTCTGTACCATTATAACTTCTGTTAGGATGTGAATATAATCTCTGTTTCCTCTAATTTTATCTGCAAGACATCTTTCCACAGTCTCTTAATCAGTAGTCTTTCAAATTTCATTTCTTACCCATAACAACTCACACAGGAGGAAGTTTAGATTTTTATCTGAAGGCAATATTTGGTCAGTCACTGAATGAATTAGAATACATCTTTGCTGTAATGCAGTCCCTTGAATATGTGATACAAGAAAGGCAGAACTGTTTAACATGGGATAGTAATAGTCTTCTATTTCTTTCTCTGTCTATCCATTTGGCTTTCAAAAGAAAATACATGAGGCATACTTAAAGCAAATGGGGCACCATGATTAATAAGGACGTCACACAGGGACACATAAAACTGCCCTGTCTCCTTCATCTGTTCTTTTGGTGCAGTGATTAACCTTTGAGTTTATGAGTATTTTTGCACTTGTCTCAGATAAAATATTTTATGACTTCTTACCTCCCAGGCAACTTGGATTAAACTTATCAGGCCTGGGAAGATAGTGGCCCATAATGACTGTTCCCTCAGAAATCATATCTACCTCCTTACCACATTATCAGAACATTTTTTGTGCAAAACAGATGGAAACATCAAGACAAGAGACAAGACAACTTGTTAAGGTCACATTCCACCTTCCTATACATCATTCATGCTTAATTGATTCCCAACCCTTCCTAGAGATAAATTGCCATACATTATGAGAGCTGAGAATATGAAAAGATCATTTTCTTTTCCCCATTAATTCTCATTTGGAAAGGATTTTGTCTTTGCTAAAGTTGCTTTGACAGTCTGCTTGCTAGTGACTGATCACTGCCTATCAACAAAGAAATAAGGCAGAAGCAAGTAGATTTATCTTTTGGCAAAAGTATTTATCTCTGTTACAGTATTTTGGGTATTCTGCTCTCAGTGTCAGCAACGAAAAAATAATTAAAAAGTAAAAAACAAAACAAAACACACAAACAACACTACCCCCCTCAAAAAAAACCCCAGAGAAACCAAAGAGATTCAAAACAAGTGACAAGACAGAACCCTGAAGATTGTGCAGGTGATCCGTTTAAAATATACTTAGAAAAAAGCTCATCACTGTTTTCTGAAAGCTGCTTAGCTTCCCCCTCACACCTACCTGACATCTCCCCTTCTACACTGTACAAAGAGGAAGTCAATCATTTTGATGTATGTCTCCTGAACAGGTTGGATGAAAAACTGAGTATCAAACCTGAACTTGCTGTAGACCACCTAACCATTTAGGGACATTTGAAGAACATCAGGGAGAAAAAAAAAACAAAACAAAACAAAAAAACAACCAAGCTGTGAACGTTGTTACCAAGACTCTTGGACCTTTGTGTCTTTTCTGAATATGGTTTTTCTTCTTCTTTCAAACAAATGTAATGTTTAAGAGTTTTAATCTATAAAGCTGTTAATATACTGATAAAGGAATAGCCATATCAGGGTGGAATGCTAGACTAAGACTGCAAAGTTATCTTCAAGGATCTTAATGCCTAAGTTTCCTCTAGCTGCAACATTCAAAACTATAAATATTAACCCAGAAATTTCAGGTAGCAGCCTGGACAGAGAATATTTTATTTGTAATCAATGCTAGTAAAATAAAACTGCATTGTTGGAGGTGGAAAGCTGGTGCCTGTAAGTGAATTACTCAGTCCACTGCTCTTCTGCTCAAGCTCTTCTGCTCGAGCTATAAGAAAATGAGTGGATAGAAATCTCTGCTGGCTTTATAGTGCTTCAGTTTACATAAAACACAGGAAAGCACTGAAAGTGTTCCTGGCCTTTACAATATTGTCAAGTTCTATTCAATAGAAATCGTGAGTATGCTAAATTTAAAAATGTTCCCATATATGAATGGCCCTGCATCCCAATTTGCTGTCGGCTACATTTTGAATTTTTGGGCCTTGAACTATCATTTCAAACCATCCTTGTCTTCAACTTGTACATTAAAAATTGCATCAGTACATAAGAGTATACCAAAGATCACATATAAGGATCACTCCCTATGTTGTGCATTTCCTCTTTTGGAACAGAAACCAGATGTTTCTTGGTGGGGTAATTTGGAAGTAGAATGAAGTGGAGACAAGGATCTTTTTTGGTAACTGTTACTAACACCTGCTTCATTTCCTTCAGCAGTCTCAGGACCCTTTCATGTGCACTAAAAAGAAGGGGAGAGGAGAAAGAGGAAAAGCAGGGTCTCTGCTCTATCCATTTCAGAGAGCAGCTTCACAGATCAGTTTGCTGTAGAGAAAGTATCATCTTTGTACTTCTGTTTCTGGCAGAAATATAAAGCATAAGCTGTGAAAGCCTTCTTGTATTTTCCCTAGAGCACAGCCATTTAGATGTAAACTCTTACAGCTTCATTGCAAGACACTTCATGCAGAGGAACTGTCAGGTCAGAAGAGGAGAAAAAAATGAAACAGATGAATTTCCTTTGCGGTTTCTCGGTGGGAGAGCTCTGCTGAAATGCTAGTCCAGCTCTACTGGTTTCTGCATCAACAGATGGCAGACAACATTCCTTGTGTTTGCGTCCCATTTGGTAAATCACAGGTCACATCTGGTCTGGCCTCTGTTCTTTCTGAACAGATGGAAGTACACATTCGTTATCGATTGCAACAAGGAGGTGGGGAGATGATAGGGAGGAGTGTACGTGGTGCAGGGAAGGAATGTGGAAGGAGTTAGAAAAGTCTAAATGAAAGAAGGTTTAAAAAAAGAGAGAAGAACTTAAAATGTCCAGTACCAACAACTAACACAATTGGTGATAACTAAATATGGCAAAGCAGCAATACATAGATAAATGGCTATTAAAAATTATTTCAATATGTAATGTTTGTTTATATGGTCTCCTACGCAAGGCTATTAAATGAGAAATTAAAAATCTCTTTTCAGTCACAGTCTCTTTCCACACAAGGTATAAAATAAAAACCAGAAGACACACAGAGAAATGTTCTAAGACACTGTCAATCATAAGCTGTGTTTTAGGCAGAGAAAACAATAAAATCACTTTTTGTAACTCCCTTGTCATCTCATGCACAAATATGTCAAAACTTTTTAGATATTCTCAACTTTCTACTAAAAACTCTGCTATTTCTGATTTTATTATCTTTTTATTGATTTATGAAAGTGTGTGAATTTTTGAACTTTTATTGCTACTTTTAAACAATCACAACTAAATATTTCTAATGATTTTAAGTAGATGATTTAAGTGTCATTTTTTGTTATAATTTGAATTTTAAATTTAAAAATCTCAAAATTATATTTGACTTTCAAGAATTGTAAATAACATAAAGCTTGAAAGTAAATTTCCTATCACAGTCTCAAAACCACACAGAATAAACCTTCATAAATACAGAAAATTTGTGTTAGTAGGTAGATGTACACATGAAGCACAGAATTTGTAAATGTACACACAAAATACAGGTGCTGTCAATCCTTAGTCTAGGTGCAAACATATTTCACATTTGCCGAATACTACCATACTAAAATAACCTTTTTTTTTTTTTTGGTGTCAAAAAGGGAGGTAGGCATGAATTACTTGGCACAAGACATTGTTATTCAGACATTCCAACTCTCTAATTTGAGTTACATATGAAGAGCTCTGTGTCCTCCTGGAATGCAGCGACTTTAATTTAGATCATTCTATTTGAACAGGGTCTTTTGAATCTGGCCTCTTAGTGATTTACACATTTATACAGTCTTAAGGTATATTTTGACAAGTGGCATTAATTGATCACACTATCTAATACTAACACTACTGCTAGTAATATAACCATTTTTAAAATAAACTGTTCAAGAATTTTCCCTTTTGGCCATTCATGTGTTTCTGCTTTTCTTCAGCTCAAATAAAGTGTGATTTAGGGTGGCTTTATAAAGGATAAGACTATTAGCCATGTTGAAAAGGTTAGAAGCTTTTCAAACTAGACTAGGCTAGAACAGAACACATATACAAGCTGACTCTTTCTTTCTCTTTGTTTCATGTCAAAGTGAAATTCAGCATGGAAGTTTGTACCCAAACGTCAACTTAGCAGCAATTCCAAAGAAGCAAAACCTTTTTCTAGGTAAATGACACATATTTAACACACACTGTTTCTATCATCCTAGTATTTCCTGTTCTTGTACAAATCCCCCAAAGAGACCAAAAGTTTGGTTTTGTTATCAGAGGGCCCTGTTAAGAACAAACACTTTTTTTTCTTATTATATATATATAGGTGTGTAACAAAGCATAAACCAGTTACATGGCAAGAACTAACCTTGTATATCTCAATAGGCTTGAGGTGCCACTAATCCAAATGTGCACTATTTAGTTCCTGGAAAATCCAATCTGCAAACAATTTAATTATGATTTCTGTTTTGTTTTTAAAAAGTGATAGTAATTCAGATATGCTTCGTGTCTTGTTAATTGCAGACAAATGGATACCTTTTTATCCCTACAACCTTTCAACTGCTTAAAACCTTTCCTGCTCTTAATAAAAACCTGCTCTTAATTAAACATCAGTCATCAAAGCTTTAAAATAAAATGGACTGTTTGCTTCTGCCCTAATCATATGTTACTTGTTTTCCCCACCCCTACCAAAATAAATAAGTTTTTTTCTTTCCTAAAATTCATAATTATTCCTACCATTGCAGGAGATTGCATAAGGAATAAACCCTGTAATTTTCATTTTGTTGTGAGATTTATCACATCAGTGTCTGAATTATGTGTCCCTCTTGTGTGCCGATGATAGAATGCAAAATGATCCAAACAAACTGTAATCATGTCTTAGTCACACATGACATTTATTCTACAATATTATAATTTGAGACTTAGCTGCAGGTCCCTGTTCTTGAGAAGTGACAAATGTGGTATCCATTAAAAGCTGAAATTAATAAATTCTGTGAAAATATGCTTCTGTTATTTCTATAATAACTGAGGGCAAGAAGACCGAAAATGAAGGTCAACTGCTCTAGGACTGGCAGTTTAGATAGTCACAGTTTCTGGGACTAGGAAAAAACAGTTCCATACTGCTTACTTTAAACTCGTTTAAATACTTTATAGTCTTTCACAATAATGTGAATAGAAGCTTCCAGAAGGATTTTGACTTCTGAAAAAAATGGTGTGATCTTTTGACAGAAGTGTAACCCATATTCCTAGTGAAGTTCCCAGGTGTCACTTCCATGTGCCATTTAAAGTAAGCACTGACATGCTTAGACTTAATAGCTTTGATTGCAAATCAGTGGGCACTCTTTTCTGAATAAAGGTGCTTGTTTTATTCCTTTTCTTCCTGAATTAAGACTTTGATGTAGGCTGATGTAGGCTTAGGTTCTTGTATTTGTAAAAGGAATTACACACAGGGAATTGAAAGCTACAGATTACTTTGGAACTGCAACAAGTCTATGTGACAAAGAGGCGGGCATATTTCAGGCACCCCAGAACAGGAAAGCAATAATTAAGAATGATTAGAGCATCTTATTCTCCTCTTGTGAGTACACAGTACAACTCGGTTCCTGACTCAGAGTGCCTAAGACTTCCTTTCTGCATAGTATACAAAACCTTTACCTGCTTCTAAGCTATTTTAGATATTTTACCACCAGTTTTTTAGTATAGGCCTTATGACTTATGTACTGCACACTGCTCAACCCTTTACCCCTTACAGCCCTCTTGCTTTCCTTATCAAGTTCTCTATGAGGCTGTAGTTTCCTTCTTAGAACCCTATATTTCCTCAACATCTCTTTCAGCTTATGCATTTAATATCCATGTGAAACAATAGAGAATATTTTTTTTTTCTGAAAAGGAATTTGGTGTACAGAGAGATCATAGTCAAAAAGGTTTTAGGTACAGATGTTTAGAGATTCCTTGCCTTTGTACTTGACAATTTACAATACACAAAGTGTTCAGAGCACAGTGTTGTTAATTTGTAGCACTACCAGCTTTTCACTGCAGCAAATTGGACCTCCAAATCCCCTCCTGCAGAAATGAGGTACCTGATTAAACTGGATTAAACACCAAGGAATGGTTCCATTTCAGCTATCCATGCCACTCAAAGAAATAGAATACCGTTTTCCAGGATTCTTTTCAATTGCTCAGATTAGAGGTATTAATTGGATGCTCCTAATTTCATTCACCTAAAATCAATTCCTGACTCATTTTCCTCAGTTTTTTTAACTTTTGCACTGAATGAGTTATTAAGCTGATAGACAAAAGTCCCTTTTACTTCATGAACCTTATTCATCTCCAGTATGGGTTTATATTTTGTACTAAATGAGTCAAAGCACCTGCGAAAAAATATTATATGAGCAGATAGTTTTAAAAGGAAAGGTATATTGCAATTAAAATACCTCTGTATATAGAAATCTATTTTAAAGTGTTTCAGAAGAACATATATTCATTATTGTTTAAGGCTGCAGAGTCATTCTTGCGTTCTTTTTGGGTCAGTATTTCAAACACCATGAAGACAAATTAATAGGTCTTATATTTTCTGGTTAATAGACATGAATGACATCTGAAGTCAAAAATATCGATATGCAATAAAACAAGGATTACAGGTTAATTTATTATCTGATTGCAGGCCATGTTAGGCATTCTTGGAAACTAAGTGTTTGATTTACTGCTAGAAAGTTTGAGCTCTATAGGGTAGGTTGAGGATTTCTATAATGGAGGTGATATCTAGAATATGTTTGCTTCAGTGTGCATGGTGAGCAGCTGGAAATCATTTAAGTGGAGATTAAAGACAATTTTCCAGTGTTTATTGTCTATGCAAAAACAAAAGATAGCAAGAAAACTCTGAATATAGGCTCAGGTATACCCTGTGGACAATACGACCTACCTTGCTAGCCACTGTCTTCGAGTCAGATTTAAGTTTTGAGTTGCATATCCTGAAAACTCACCCTCATTAACAGAGCTTGTTTGTCCTGTGCAGGTACAATGAAGACTAGTGATGTTACAGTTAAATGCATTTAGCTATGGATCAGGCAGGAAGTTCTGGCAAATGATCAAGGACAAGGGACAAAACAGGCTGGTTCACTGGAAGATCATATTTTGTCACCATACTGTGCTAGTAATCTGTAATTTATTTTTACTTTACAGTTTGCTTTCACGGCTATGAGAGGTAAAAACCCCACTCATTTGTATGGTGCTCTCCTAAAAGGTTCATGTAAGTTATATAGGTTCTACTTCTGCAGACATATACACAGCCCATATATGGAACTGGAAATTGGCAACAGTCTAATTTACAGATGTGCTTCAAATCTGTACCAGTTTAGTACATAATCTTAGTATTACTTGATTACTTGATTACTTGGATTACTTGATTAATTACCACTACTTGACTCTGTAACATTAGAGACAGTAGTTTGTGGACCTGTTGAGATGATAGCAGAGTCTTCATGGATCCATCGAACAATTTTAGAAGACCATGAATTTGAAGTCACCTGACCTGAGAAACTGGGCATCTTTTCAGCTGCTCTGAAAAATACGTCAAAGGCTAATAGTAGATCCTTCTAAAACTGATCATAAAGTTGGAATGTTACAGCACAACAGTCAAGTCATGAACTTACTTTATTCATGGAATCACTAAAATATGGGTCTTTCTCCTCCCACAGGAGAAAGATTAATTTATAATCTAATAGGACTTTGTCTATTTCTGTTCGTTATCTTGTGTATCATCTTTAGGTCAGTTATTTTGGCTTACTTAGATTCCATTTTCTGTTTGATATACCACAGACAGCTGTAAGCGCTCTAGGTAATGGGATACTTAACCCAGGTTTACCTCGCTGCATGATTCCTGATTTAAGTCACCCTATAATTGTAAGTAATACCAAAGCCAGCTGAACCAGGTCCATGAAGCTACTGTCCAAACAACCACAACTCTTAAGCACACATATTAATACTGCTTAACACAGTTCCACTCCTGCAAGTCTGTATTTTGTCCCGGTTCAAAGATGTCTACTCAAACAGGTTTAATGAATTTAAAATGCCAAATTATATTGCACAAAGTACCATTTGACAACACTGGTGTACATAATTTCCTGGGAAAACAATAGTTCATACAAGTACATACAAGTAGCTTATTTATACGAAAATAGTGTAAAACTGTGTATAAGAAAATGTGTAAAATGAAAGCACTTTAAATAAAATTGTATTCCTCTGGATGGGTAATGGCTATGTCTGTGAAAATATATCATCTTATATATAATGGAGCAGATAGACAATCAGTTAATAATTTAGGAATAAAGCTATTGAGTTATCTATAAACTGTACCATTCCCTTAACTTCCAGAGAAGAATCAGATTTCCTCTTAGTGTAATGTTTTCAGAAGGATGTCAGTTTGGGTTACATTCAATACAGGTGTCCATGTGAGCAAGACATCTCAGGATCACTTATGGTCTGAGAATATCTAAACAACACATTCAGTAGCAACTAAGAAGTGCCTTGGCTTATTCTAAAACAGCTCTCTAACACTGGCTAACTGAACAACACTCCAGCTCCATTGTATGTATGAGTTCTGGCAGGAGCCTAGACACTTAAATCTCCTCTAGACAGCTACAAAGAAATGCCTTAACCTGGAATTGATTTTCTTCTTTTGTGTAAGCAAAAGTCCTACAGAATGTCTATGCCTGCTCAAGTGTTTTAGACTGAAGAAATTCTGATCCTCTATCTAAACACTAATAGATAAGGGGAAAAAAGTATTTCTTTTGCCCTCTTACCTAAAAAAAAAACCAAACAGAATAAAATCTATACTTATTATTTTGTTTATGCATCCAGTATAATTTGAACTGTAAAAAAAGAACCATTCTTGTATTTGTTGAAAGTCCAAAATTTCTATTGGAAGCAGGAAGGATATTAATTAACATTTTTAAAAAATTCAAAAGGAAAATGCAGAAAGAAAGGAAAGAGGAAAAATTAATTTCTAAGAAGACTTTCAATAAAGACAAAAAAAAAGGCAGACTTTGAAAGATGCAGAGAAAAAGCCACCCTGAAGAAGAATAGATTTACTAATTCTCTTCAGGTTTATTCACACAGTCAGTTTCTGAAAAACCTCTATATGGTGAAGGATAAAAGACTTGGTCTTTTGGATATATGTCTGAGCAAGCCACAGAGAAGTCTGAAAACCTCTTGAAGCAGAGCTTTGAAGACAGGCTATCATAGGATAATTGGGGCTGGAAGGGATCTCAGGAGCTCTCTAGCTCGCCTTACTGCTGAAAACAGGGTCAGCTATGAGACCATATCAAATTCTTCAGGGATTTGTCTAGTGAGGTCTTATAAACCTCAAAGGATGGACACTTCACAAGATCTTTGTGTAACTTGCTCCACTACTTGACTGTCCTCCTGGCAAAAAACATTTGTCTTTCTATCAAGCCACCTTCCCTTTATTCCTGTTGTTTCTCACCCTCCAGCTATACATCACCACTCCAGGTCATGGGTAAAGATGTTAAAATATCCTATAAAAAAGATACCGCAAGTGCACAGGTGGAGAAGTTGGTTTTGTAAGCCACCCTGTCCCTTCTTCATTTGAATTCCCTCTTGACAAAGCCCATCTCTCTGCTAAGCTGACAGAATGTCAAGCAGAGAAGGCAACCTGAGTTGTACGAGATGCTGAGTGAGAGAAATAACTGTATTATCTCTCTCTACCTTTGTAAGCCTTCCTTGTGATGCCAAGAATGGCAAAAGTTTATTTCTTCGCTCTTTACTCACTCTGCCTGTCAGGCCCAGTAGTTCCTGCCTCTCCAAGTCATATACTGTTCTTGATCCTCCAGTTACAGCATACGTTACCATACTCACAACAAAATCCAGGATCTACATTACAGCTGATGATTGTCCTTGCTTCATGTTCTTTCTATGCTCTCTTTTCCTTATCAATGTGTAACTAACATTAGCTTTTATAATTTCTCATTTTCTTGTATTTCTCCATCTGATTCAGACTGATCTCCACCCTGAAATGCACTGAGGCATTTAAAATAGGGTATTTCCATCAGTGAAGAGCAGTTTGTTTGAAAGCACTCCCCATGACCTATGAACAGGGGCTTGAGAAATAATCAAACAATTTGTAGTTTTATTGCTGTTGAGAAAACTATACAAATAAGACACAGCTGTCGCTCGATCTCATTTAAAATTGTTACACAATAGCTAGCTAGCTCATTTAAGAAAAAGCACTCTCATGTCCCTCAGCTGTGTGGTCTATTTCAGATTCTCACATGTTTTTAAAACCAAGTGTTGTTTACACTTTAGAGATAGATGTTCTCTCTCTTTCTTTTCTATGGCTAAGGATTTCCAGGACAACAGCCTGTGGAACAGAGCACACTGAAATACTGATTATGTTTTACCTATTAGGTAAATAAATAAAGACTTTTGGTGTCAAAGGGTGCTAATCTGGCAGCTTTCACCAGTGGTACAGTTAGCTGAGAAAATATATGGCTATGAACAAAATAGTATTAAAGTTTTCCATGAAGGTTTGTCACATCGTTTGAATACTTGAAAAGAAGAACTATTTGGGGAAACTATTTAAAATTAGATTGAGTAAAAAGCTTGCATATTTAACATTTCAGGAAATAATTTCCCGCTGTAAAACAGAACTATTGTTTCACAGTTTTTCTGGTGGTGCTGATGTTTGTCAACAGTTTTCTTGTCAGAAAAGCCTCATGCCACCATCAAAATCAAATCAGAACCATTCCTTCTAATAAGAAAAGTCTATCCAGGTTTGCAATCCAGCTGCCTTTTATAAAATGTATGTTACAATTATTTTAAACATAAATCATTTTGCCTTTGTCCCTGTGGGCCTTTGTATCATTTCTGCGTTATCTTCCCACACCACACCACAATCCCTTCTATTGTTAGTCTGGCCACAGCACCACAGGCTTTGTCCTGATCATGCTGATAATATGCAAACATTCCTGTTGCTAATTCTGATTTCAATTACGTGATACAGAAGGAGGCTCCAGGGCCTCAGACAAAGGTCTCCTCAGAGCTGTCTTTAGCACAGACTTTTATCCCACCAAGGTATTCCATTATTTTTGCAATGGGCTCTTCTGGACCCAGTTGCTTTTTATCTCTGTGTTTTCCTCTCCCCTGCTGAAATTTTGAACAGTTCAATGAGAGTCTAGGGAAAAAAAAAAAAAAANAAACAGAAAAAAACCCAAACCACACCAGAGAAAAAAGGCTAGAAAGTTCAGCAATTCACTCAACAATCAAATTCTGTGGCTAGATTAGAAGCACAGCAATCAAGTTAATGTTATGACCATTAATAACATTCACATAACTCAAGAAAAATCAATCTTATATTAAGTCATAGAGTATGATTAGGTTAATAATTGGACTATAATAGATTCTCAACCCAACTCACAGCACCAGTCAAAGGCCCAGAGTTAAGAAGCTTTGACTTAAAATAACTTTGTTTCAAAGGAATTGCCATGGACAGGACAAATACAACTATAAAGAAGTTACACAATCATCTCTAAATGATTAGGAGCAATAACCACTTATTTGGCATATGATATGATTATGTCAAGTACTTGTAACCTGCGGCTTCTCAAAAACTTACTGCTAATAAACTTAATTATCTCTATTTTTCAGATAAATAAACTGACACTTGGAGTATGCAATAACACCCAAAAAATTCATGGACCTCAACTATCAACCTTAGATTTTGTTCATGGTCTCAGGATGCCTTCCCTTTGTGTTATCTACATTTTCTATATAACTCAAGTACTTAACAATGATACAATGAAGGAATTAAGTTTAAGATTTTTGGAAGCTTTATGATAGGAACTTTATACTGGTTGCTTTACTCTTTGAATAACTTAAGCACAATTGATGAAATTCCTACTAAGAATCAGATACCTTTGTCAAATTTCTGTTTGTGGCTAAAATGACTCATCTGCACAGTAATTCTGCAGTGCTTCTTTGCCATCAGATTCTAAAAGCTAACACGCAGAGTCTCACACGAAGCTGAAAGTGGAAAAATTCCTCTTTCCTGTTTATAGGTAAAATGTGATTTTCTTCATATACCTCAAGACAATTTTCTTGTACGTTTTTCTGAGAGTCCAATTCAATATGTATTTATTAATACTTTTAACATTTCCTAAGGGAGAATGCTAATTATAGCTAAATAAAGTCTTTCCTCCCACCACCTGCTGAAAGTGGGAAAAAAAAGCAAAATGGAACTCCATAATTACTGTTGCGGAGTAGTTCTTTCCCTACGATCAATAAGGAGGTTTCCAATCACACTTTCTTACAATGTAAGAACAGTTCTTCTGTTTCCTTTTTTCTCCAGATCTTTCTTGCACTCTTTTCTTTTACTTTTCTTGGTACTTCACATTCAAGTTCTTTGGACCTTAACACTATGGCTTGATACAACTCAAACTGATTGCAACAAACTGATGGACTTTGTGTCTGTGTCATCATGTTTTAAAAGACACACTATTAACAATTGTTTACACATGTCAATTTTTTAGATTTTCCTGAAGAGATTAAAATCTGTTTTCTGAGTTGGTGAACTCCCAGTTTAACACTGAATATGTCCATATTTTGTTCCTTTCTCATCACCACTGGTAAACTGACTAGCATTGAAAAATTCATGTAACATTCGCTTGAGCTGAATTATGCTAATTTGTGCATATATAATTTTCAGACATAATTACAATTTTGAAAATCTGTTGCCTGTACTCACTGGTATTGGTATTTTCTTTTAAATTATTTTCTAACAATTCTAACAATCCCATCTTTTTCATCACACTCTCTATTCTGAGTCCTTTCATTGAATCATTTTAGAGCAGAAGTCAGGAATTTTCAGGATTTTAAACCTATATCTAGACATGCAACTAGTTAAAAAAAAACCTAAGAAATAACCCCAAATAAACTCATCCTCCTCAACTACCTTGGGGATTAAAAATACCATTATTGTCAAGAGAAAATCTGGACTGGATAAAGGCAAGGAGGAAAGACTGATCTAGGTTTTATATCATATATACAGGGTATGGTACTGTAACAGGCAGATTAAATATGTTCCTTCTTCTATTTACATCAAAGACAAAATATTATTTGGACTTCAGTTTTGCAGGATCAGGACCAGAGATACATAGGCAGGCAGGACTGTAATAAAATATGGAGTCAAATGATAAACTGAATTTACTCTGCACTTGTGACCATCTCCCCTCATCAGCTCACTGATCTGTCTTCCTAAGGGCTCTTTTATGAATTCAAAGCCATGAGCAACTTCAAATACATTCCAGTTTTCTTTTCTAAAGCAACATGTCATGTCCTTTCCTCCCAGAATTATCCTAACCCAAAAATTATGACAAAAAAGTTTCTCTTTTACATTAAAAGACAGTTTTAATGATCAATATTTTCTCACTGCTTCTGGATAACAGGTTATGTTATGTTATTCATACATACAAAGCATGCCATTTTTTAATTTTGATAAGAATTAGACTAATCATTAATTCAGTATGCAAAGAATATATTTAGAAATTTGCCAAAGTACTATTTAAGTTTAAAAAAGCAAATAAATGCAACAAAGTGTGTGACCACGCAGACTGAACATTGTATTTTAGGTGGCAGAGTGCTAAAGTTGCAAATGATACAATAATCAACATATTTTGCCTTCTCTTTGCTTTGACTGAAAAAATATTCTTTGGTTTGTTTTTCTTGCCATGGGTCACAGACAAAAATCCTAACTATTCATGCCACTATGTTCATAATCTGTGAAGGTGTTCAGAGGAGCTTTACATTAGCTGAAAATGAAGAATTCCAACTTTCAGATCAGTCTATGCACTTGCATTTGGGCTAACAAATTTTTATGGTAATTGTGTAGCTGGAAACTGTGAGCCCTCTGTAAAGAAAATCAGTGAGGATCTTTTGTTCCTTTTTGGTTTAATTTGCTTATCTGTTATAGATTGAGATAAACAAGATTTTTGAAACGTTTTGCAAAATCCTTTCTGAATTTCATGGGATATTATACCAACTATACAAGAGAGTATTTTCACGCCAAACACGGGTAGGTGTCCATTTCACAGTAACTTTGTGTGTAGATTTCATGAACGTTTATCAATATAGCTTTCTCTTCATAAAATAGTAGGTTGCCTTTTATTGCTAGCTTTACACATAACATTATAAAGCAAGTGTTAATGTGAACTTTTAATACCACTTCATGATGGATAAAACCTGTATGTTAGAAACCTGGTTAGTTCCACAGTATAATGTTTTAGCTTGTCTTAACAACTTTAAGCAGCTTTTTCACTAAACATGAACTTTATCTCTGCTGTTGGGATCAGCTGAATGACTCAAACATACAAGACACAGAAACAGCTGTGGATTTTCTATCTCAGAAAATATGTACAACATTATGCAATAACCTAAATTCTTTCTACCTAAGGCTCATAAAATTTCATGAATACAGAATATTTTATGAAGGTGAACATAGATTACATAGCAATATTTAATTCTCAGTGGTGCCACTACAGGGAGTTTCTTTCTGGACATCATATGTGTGTGTAACTATATGCTTTGAATGTGTCTGTTTCGAAATCTACGATTTGCTTGCCCCTCTTTTTTTCCCATCCAGGTAAACTGGCTACTAAAAAGTCTGCTGCTTGTAACAGGAGGTAAATGATACCCCAGAAATAGTAATTCTTAAAAATGGTTAATCCAAGATGACCTGAAAATTAAATTTTAATCCTCTGATTTTAAACACCTTCAGTTTCAAACTGAGAGAGTATGTCACTCTCCATACATGACTTTGATGTTCAGATTCCTTTTCAAATTCCTTTCAGGCATTCTCTGCACTTACACATACAAGTTTCGTTGTTTTCACACCAAAGTTCAACAGCTCACTCTGGGCAATGTTAAACAGAATTTCAATGTCCCAGACTCCTAACTAAGCTGTAAAGGACAAACCACTGCCAGTATATTCTGCAATTAAGGTCAGCTGTATAGGAAAAAAGTGGGGGGAAAAGATAATTCTCCGCTTCCAATTCAGTAATAGTTGTCTTAGGTTTAATTATATTTAAGTAATGTTCATATAATAAAAGGTGCTCAGATCTTATGAACCATGTTTTCTCTTTTCCAGCTTTCATTAAATGAGAATACGGAAGTGATCATGTGAGTTTTGTGTTATGGTAGCATTTTACTGGTCTCGGAAGAGATGCCACTAAGTAATTTTACAAAAGAAAGTAAACTGCTAGATGAACTAGTAATCTAGTAAAAGGATGCCTTTCCACTTTTGCAGTTCACTTTGGTGAAAGAACGAGGCTTTTTTTTTCTTGACATTATGCTGATATAAGGGTAATTGACCATGGTCACCACTTAACAAGATGTTGTTAAGGACCTAGTGAATTGTTGCTTCTAATAAATCCCTGTGTGGTTTATCAGCTAACAGGTGGAGGACGGAGACAATGGGTAAGCAGAAATTTCAAGCAGCAGGTTCATTCCACAAACTATTATTTGTAAAGCATAAGGCTGAGTTCTAGAAACAAAGGAAAATTAAACACGTGATTAATGTGCTTTGTCTCTGAGAATACTACCAAAAATACTACCATGTTCCTTGAAGGAAGGCATATCTGGAAACTCAGGAACTCACCAAAAAACAGATAACATACAAAAAACATATAAACAGTACAAAAACCTTATGTACAAAGTGTATATGGATTTAAGAGCATTAAACCCCTTTGTTGGTGTGTTCAATAACCCATATTTCATTTCCTAAACAAAGAAACTATCTCCCATACTACTTTTTGCATTCTTTTATCATTCCTATATCTTCCCCACAATGCTATTTCCTCTCTCATTGCATTTCCTTTCTTCAAACAACAGTCCTTGCAGATCCGGAGCGGTTCAAATAATGAAAGAATAAAGAGAAAGCAAGCAAGAACTTGTAAGAAATCAGTACAGTCTGTTTTATTGCTAAATATGTAGGATTAACCTTAGAAACATTCTAGAAATCCCCACCAGCACCACCAGAAACAAATGTATGAATGACAGCCTGCTCCATAAAATCCTGTAACTAAGCTTACAATCTTTGGCACCAACCATAAATTCAAAGTGTGAAATGGGATTAGTTCATTCCCAGTGAATTAGTGTCTGTGTTAATAGAGTTCTAAATATATAATCATATAAATGCCAGTAAGAGAAATCTTAAACAGGCTTTCGCTGTGCAGATATTTCCACTGTAGACTCGGGAAACCAGCCAGGTTCATTCACCTTTGGGAGCAATGCTTCAGACTTCTGCACAGTTGGACTTTCTCTCTAATATTCCAGGCAGTAAAACAGGCAGGTCATGGATTTTATCAAGCTTTTTCAGATCTCTAAAAGCATCACAACTTCCTTATTTTTTTCTGTCTCACTCTTGGATTTTTGTAAAGCATAGTGCAGATGTCAAAAAGAGAGCCTACAGAGGGTGTTTGATTTGGAACACAGCCAGCTTCTCAAACTTGTAGGACATCATCTCATCCAGAGAGCGATATAGTTCTCTACAGGTAGAGAAAACAAGCTTCAGCATTCTTGGTTTCTTGAACTTGAGCCAGATCTGCCTGTGTCTATCCTAGTCAGCAGAATGGAGTTTTATTTAAACAATGCACTTCAGAAAATCACAGACTTTGATTGGTATGGCTTGTCTCGCGCGAAGGAGAGTTCAAAACCACTGTTTTCTCTTGAAAGACTGTCTGAGGCCTTTTCAGTCTGTGTTAGGCAGTCAGATGAGCTCTTTTGAGCTGCTTGAAGAGCTAGTATACACTGAACTTTGAAATATGTTCCAAAACAGTTAAGCATCTGATCTCAGCCATAAAGTCCGCTGCAGTTCAGACAGAGCTCATGTTTTCTCTATGGCTTCCTCCTTTTTGTTATATTTTATCTCATAAATATATATACAAACTCATCTGTAGTTATACATTCAAATCAACATTAGAATTACTAACTACTAATTACCTGATTATAAGTAGTGGGGGAGAAATCTAGATTATATATATATTTCTCAGAGAGAATGAAAGTAAGTGTGTAAACAGCTATATGAAATACCTGCTTTTTATTTCTGTTTGAACTAGTAAATTATGTCTTTGCATGGCAAATATTTTATTGAACATCAAGCAAATGAGGTTGGTGTTTAACTGTAGGGGAAAAAAAGTAGCTAGTAGAAGAACAAGCAAATTGGCATAGGCTAGAGGTTAAAAACTATTTCACATCATTTTCTAACTGAAATTTCTGACAATTTTGTATACACATGATTCAGCTCTATTTCTATTTTGCAGTCTATGTGAATATTTAAACAAACTTATTGATGTCAGGAAAAAAGTCTCATGAGAAAAACATTAACAAATACTACTAGTTTTACAAGAAGGAAATTCTAAATTACTAAGTCCTTGATTATAAATTTTAGGGGGAAAATCAGATTCTAAGTCTTTTCTCCCCCAGAAACATACTTCACACATTTTTACGCAGCTATCCAGGGCAGAGTTATTGATTAAGAATGAAATAAAAGGCTATTCCTTTATAATAAATAGAGAAAACCTGTTATATCTAGATTCAGATATAAAAAACCAGTCCTAACCTCTGAGAAATTATGTCTAAAAATCCTTATTTCTGTCCTCTGGCTGAAAAGGAAGTCTAGTATGCATAGTTCAGATACTGAAATCAACAGTGTTAGGTGACGTGAACAAATCTCAGTCTTTACTTGGTTTCAAAATCAAGGAAAGTTTTGCTAATTTAAACACATTTTGGATAAATGTTTCTTTTATCAACAAATCTTACAATGTCTGTATTCAATTGTTCCATTTTTAAATTTAAGGTATGAGGTCTAATGTCGCCAATAAAACAAGAATTAGCCTGTAAAATAAGTTTTTATTGAGAAAATATTGAATGCTTTCTATCAAATACAGTTTCTCACCTTATAATTCTCTTCTAATAAGGTTATCATCCTCACGTATCTTCTTTTTTTGGGAAATTGAGAGAAAAAAATTTGCTTTCCAGTCATGGAAAGACTAGCAGTCTTACCAGTCATTCTAACAGAAATGATATAAAGGAAATTCAGAAGTTATCCCGACAAAGTAATTACCTTTTTGCAAGTGAAATTCTGGGTCTCAATCTGTCTTAGCAAGCATTTTATTTTGATGAAAATTTAATTTATCACACATTTCTCAATGGAATAATCTTTAATTATTCTGAATTCTGCTATTAATCAAAACATTCAATGTCAGAATTAATTTTTTTACACATTTTCTGATTTGGTCTGCTCCAAACATATCCTTTAGTATATTGCTGGATTCCCAGTTTCCACCAGCTGTTTCTACAACTCATATCCAACTAGTGACAGCTGGATAAACTAATAGTATGTCACAAAGAATAAGGAGCTTGTTAAAGCTGTACTTTCTTTCCTTGTGTACGGCAGCACTATGGAGCTTCCTTAGGCTATGTAATGAATAAATAAAAATAATCAAAGGAAGTAGGAATTAAGAGTACGTGAAAGCCCATGAAAAGGGAGATGCTCTGAGATTTCCCAACCAGTCTCTGCCTCAGGAGTTTTCAGATGTCCCAGCGTCTCTTTAATCCCAGTTTCTGAGTCTTTACCTAGTTTTCTAGCATTAGTCAAACTCAATTAGAAAATGAGACTATGAGATATATTGCAATTAAAATACCAAGGTAAATAATTTCTTACCCAGTTCATATATCCTTTGACAATGTTTCAGATTAATACCTCTAAATTATTATCTCTCATCAAAATTTCAGAGCGTAGAGGATCATTTATTTTGAGTAGTTTGGAGCTATCTGTAGTGATATGGCAGATTGAAATTTTCACAAATATAATTATATTCACAGAACTCCAAAGATATATCAGATTTCAGAATCCATATTGAGCTCAAGAAACTGCAAAACTGTTGGAGAGTGAAAAAATGGATATGGAGAATAGAATCATAGAATCACTGGATCATAGAAGTAGATATAAGAATTAACAGTTCACTGTACACTAGCATGACTGTGATCAATTATTGTAATATTAGATGACTTTCAGTGGCTTCTCTTTCTTTAAAGACCTGTATTACCTGTGTAGCTATTGCTGAAGGATACAACTTTCCCTTTAAAGATAAGAAAAGAAAAACAAGGATAAATTGACATGAAAAATATCTATATGGACCAAGGGAGATCCCTCACATTGTAAGCAAATCAATTCCATTTGTTTTCCTTTCCGCTAATGTACTTTTAATCGAGGTGTACTACATCATTACAGGTATTAAGTGATGGAGAGCATTTGATGCTACATTTATCTATGAAAGAAGTCAGATGCTTCAACTGAAACCAGAGATCCAGCAGCCTGAATTGCAGAAACAAGCTCTGGCATTAGAAAATAAAAAAGAAATCATAAATGCCTTTCCATGTGTTTTGTCATTTACTTATATCAGATCACAGTCCCCTCCAGTGAATTTAAGAGGTCTGAAAATGGTTGAGATAGAACATAATGCTGAAGGGTTGCACTTATCAACTAAAAAATATAGATGTGAAAGGATAAAGAATACAAAATGTGAGATAGAGAGCTGTGGAGGCAGGGAAAACGTTCTTCCTCAGGCAATGCATAATACAGAGAATAAAAGCTGGAGAGGACACAGAAATGGCAGGAAAAAGGAAAGAAAATATCAGGTCACTGACAATGCAACACACAATGTCTGGAGAATATCACAGATCTGAAAAAGTAAAATTGAGTCATAAATTGATTTGACACTATTGGTTTGCCTTTAATACTAAAACCAAGAAGAGACCAAAACCTTACCTGTCATAAATCAGTGATGCTTGGCTTTGATTCAGTTATCTCCAGTTTTCACTAGGAGACATTCTGAGTTCAAGGTTTTGGAAAAGAATTAGGGATTTGAAAATAAATAGAGATGCAGCTAATTTGGACTTTTCACTGCAGTCATCATTTGAAAAAAGTGATAGCTTTGTATTGTCCATGACTTTGAATGTGAAAAATAAAATACTCAGTGGTTCCAGTTTTTAAAAAAACAAAAACCTAATTCCTGAGAGGACAGAGCAGGATGCATGGCCCTTGAGGACATACTTCTTTAAAGTAATTATTTTGGTGACTTCTGACATAAGTGTGGGAATCTCTGAAGACATATCTTGACTCCTACCTCTCACTTTAACTTTTACTTGCTAGTTATCTGAAATAAATATAAAAGGGCAGCACCCTCACACCCTCTTACTCTCCAAAACTGGCAGCGTTGCTGAGCGCTGAAAGAGTAATTCTAAATGTAGCTGCTCTGTAACTTGACTTATGTCAAACCAAAGCAACAGTACCACAAACAGCACAGTTACAATAGTGCACCAAAGTCAGTCACAGAAGAGGTAATAAAGAGCAACTATTGAGAGTGAAGTACCAACTCTTAAGACAAGTTTCCTGATGTTTTGTTCAGTCTTCAGTTTTGTTCAGTTTTCAATTTATTTGAAGCAGTGGTACTTCCTCGGGAAAGCTGCTCTTCAATCTATTAGGTCTCACCAGGACACTTTATTTTGCACAGACTGTTAGTATGGAAAGGTTCAAGCATAGTGTTTTGCCCACTCATAACAGTAACTCCACAAGTGTAATCTTTCAGGGCTGTACTGATGTGATCATTGGTTTAGTCTAAAGCACAAATGTCCACACAAAGAAACTATTGCACTGCAAACTCACTGCAGTCCAGTCTTTAACAGCTCTTCCACATACAGCCTAAACATTCTTCTACCCAGAAAACTTTCCAGAAAAGTTAACAGCATCCTAATCTTCCTAGTATGAAAACACAGCATTATATTCTCATCAGACAGAACTCTTCCTTACCTATTATCCTTGACTGCCTTTTAGAAAGTTGTTAATACTGATTAACAGTAAGTCACTGGCTTTTTAATCAAAATTGGAAGGAAACCATAATATCTGCAAACAGGTAGCCAGGTATTTTACAGTTTAAATAGTTAAAATAAAGGTTTTTTTAAAGTTAAAATAAAAACCGAAATAGTAATTCAAAAATTGGTCTTACTTATATCTCTGTAAAACCCTACTCTTTCTTTTGAATAATCAGCTCATTTGTAAAATCCAATATTTTTTTTGCAACTATTTACACCATTTTACTGAAATTCCTAAATATGGAAGATGTCTTGGTGTCTATTTCCACTTTTTGCAGTGCATTTCAATCACTGGTTTTTAACTCCAGGAATAAAAGATAAATGTTAATGAAATTGTAGCAATTTCATATTGTGAAATCTTGAATCACATTCTTGGTTCAAGATTTGTTGATCAACAGTTTTAAATTTTCAGGTGTTTCACTGAGCAGCTGTGAAGGTTTATAACTTGGAAGTGAAGAATGCCTGTGTAAAGGTTTTGAATCTCTTCCAAAGCAATGTGTTTAAACTGAATTTTTTCCTAACACAGGGTCTTTGATCACTTACTAGTGAGGATATACAAGGTAATAAATGTATCTTCCATCTGTTGCTACCGCCTGCCTACCGCAAAAAAAACCCAAAACCCATAGAATTCTGGTATTGTTTTCCCCTGTGTAATAATATAAGTTAAGCTTTTATGGAGAATAAAGTATTCACAAATTCAGGACATGGATCCTTTCATCACTTAGATCTTTCAAGGCACAGTCCTGGAATGAATAGGTGAATGATAAGGCAAACATGCCTTTTATGAGTTTATGGGACAGTAAAAGTTAAATAATAAGCTCTCATAAAATCAAATCTCATTTTATTTAGCTGCAGCTTGCCCTATGCTTAAGTAGACTTTTACATTTATGCACTGAAGAGTTGCTCAGAATAGTTTCACTGTGAGGATGACCAAGCAGTGGAGCAGGTTGCTCAGAATGGTGGTGGCAGTTCCAATCTTTGAAGGTTTTCAAGACCTGACTGGACAAAACCCTGAGCAACCTGGTCTGCCAACTTAGCTTTAAGCAGGAAGGTGAAATAGAGAGATCCTGAGGTCCCTTTGAACCTGAGTTGTTCATCAGCTTTGTGAACCTGTGAATTGTCCATAATGCACTGCACACAATGGTTGTAACCTCCCTGCATTTAGGTCAAAACCCCGATCCTTGTTTAAACAAATGAGTTGACTGGAAGTCAGAAGAAGCTCTCTTTTAGCATCCTGCATGATTGAAAATGGACAGTCAAGATTCGTAAATACCTACAAGATCTAATTCATGTTGGCTTACTGGGGCATCTACCCTTACTTCATTTTTTAGTTTGTTGTGTTACACTGGTAGCATGGTACTTGCTGCAGATGGGAGAATTTTTGATGGACCCTTTCCATGATGTTAGCTTTTTTTTGTCTCTCTCTTTGTAATATGCTTAAGTTGTACTATTTTATCTTCTCTCATCTTGTCCACATAATTCAATAAGATTCAATGGATTAGCTTATACATATCATTTGAGTTCAGCTACTGGACACATTTCAGTTCCTTATATTGTTCCCCAAAAGGTTGGTTTGTTTTATTGACATTCAAAGAAACAATTGAAGACAGGATGTCTGGAAAAAGAACCAACTTTAGTAAGTCAGCCTATGCTGCAACTCAGCTTTCTAATTACTGCAAAGTCCAAATGGTTGGTCCTGGTTCATTGATACCTGTTGTTTCAGTACCATACTTTAACGATATTCTGGTATATTGGTTCAATTCCTCCCTACTATAAGGGAAATCAGTGGGCATCACAATGAAATATTACCCTGTAGCAGTTGTAATGAAATATTCCTGTGGTGTGCAATCAGATACTTCTATAAATAGGTAGAACTACAGTATCAAGTACTGACACTATACCAATTAAAATTCATCTCATGCAAAGTCTCTTCCCCCCTCTGAAGTTTACTTGGTTCAGAGTGTTTCTTCACCAGACACAGTACCGGATGATTAATACATCAACCTCACAGTATGAGAGTTGATTTAGTTATGAAATACATGAAAGTTATACAAATGTTTCTGCCTTAAACTCTTCATTTAACATATCTCCATATGGCAGATGAGCCACAAAATCTGGTGCAAAGATTCTGATTTATTGATGTATTTCATTCCACAAATGGAATTTGTAGCAGGTGTGCTTGAAAGTCAAGGAAGCATGAGGAAAGCAAGTTAAATCTACAAGCAGCTTGCCACATAATGCCAGTTTCCAGTGCTTACTCTAAAGCAAATTTCATGACTTTGTGGACAAAATATATTGAAAAAAAAGGGCAGGTAGTCTATTCTTTTTGAAGAAATCCAAGTGAAAAAAAAAAAAAAAAAAAAAAAAAAGCTGAGTTTTTTATACTTTTCTCTTTAATATAACAGATGTTATATTCAATTAATATAACATCTGATCATTTTTAGAAAACATTGAAATATCTCTTCTGTAATAGGAAAAAATAATCTGAAGTGTCTAAGCTCTGTCTTTTCTTTAATACCATTCTCAAAGTTATGTTCAGATAGGCCCGGTTGGATGGGGCTCTGAACAGCCTGGTCTAGCAGAAGGTGTCCCTGGCCATGGCAGGTGAGTTGGACTAGATGGTCTTTAAGGTTCCTTCCAACTCAAACCATTATATGGTTCTATAGTTCTATAGTTGCAATAACTTTACATTCACAGAACAAAATATGAATCTCCAAAGTATTTAAACCACAAAAGATATTGAAACAGCTATCATAAGATTAATTTACACTTCTCATATTATTGACATCACACACCAGGATCAATTGTAAAGCTTCTGGGTGAGCTTTTCATGTTGTCCAAGTTAAGGTTCTTGCTGTGATTTGTCCTCCTGAGCAAATTTTTTCTGATTATTCATGGAGCCTTCAAAAACTAGCTAAGCCTAGAGCTCCCAGCTGATATTTTAAGCGTGCAGCACTTATCATTCTAGCACCAAAGATAGGCTTGAGTGAGAAAGCAACTCGTATTTGTAGCTTCATTATCACTCCAGAATTTTGTTACCTTCAAATCTAGTTTCACACAAAGAAAAATATGCATTAACCTCACATATGAATTGTGATTGCCAAAAGAGTGCTTTTAGGGTGAAATGCATGATTCAACATGGATAGAAGATTCATGCTGAAGCAATTCTTTTTCATATCTTGTAGCTGGAGTCAGCTTTGCGTGAGAAAGTGAGTTGATTGAGTGACCAGTCAGACCTGAAAAAAAAGAAGTAGACATCTGTGCCTGTCAGCCTGTATAGAAGAGTCAAAAACCAGCACAAGTGAGTTTGAAAACAGGGGACCAAGTTATGAGAAAACTTTGTTTTCATTATGTCCAACCTCCTGCTACCCGCTAGCCAGTGTCCTGGCTGACCTCTGATAGTTGCACTGATGTAGCTTTCACAGCCTCCCTCAGGAGTTTAGCCATTTGGTGCATACAGTTCAAAATCTTTTCTTAATGTCTAGCCTAAACATTTCCTTCCTTAGCCTCAGGTCACTGATCCTTGTCCTACATCTTCTGAGACTGTGAATAATTTCCTGCATTCAATTTCCACTGCTGTGTAGAAGACATGAGACTGAGAACAAAAAAAGACAGAAAAAAGAGGGAAAAAAGGTCTCTCTAGTCTAAAAAAAGACCCTTCAGCTTTCCCACAGACTGTGAGTTACAACAGAATTATCAAGGTTTTTATACTTTCAGTTTTATCAGAAAGTTATAAAGATCAGCCTAATGTATAGTACTATTAAAGTAACACTACCCTGGATTTAACAAAAATAATCAATAGATGACGCCCATCAAGCACTGACAAGGAGTCTTTTCCTTTTTTTCTCTTTCCAGTTACTGGAGGGGAGCCAGCCAGCCAAATATACTCTAGTCTAAAAGAGTTTTTAATGAAAAATCTTTGCAATGTAAGCTTGAACACTGCTGTTAAGGCTGAAAAAAAAGAAGATAAAGTACTCTGTCATGAATTTATGGGAGGCAATTAAAATTCATTTCCACATTGTATAAACAGATGACAAACTGGTTGTTTCAAAAAATAACAGAGGGATGAATTGAACTACAAAGTTGAAAGAATTAACTATTTGCATTAGGATGCCAAGGGCTATGGAAATCTGAGTCAGATCACAGAGGTAATGAACCACTGGGCATACTTCATTATTCATGACAGTGGAGGCACAGTTGGGGAAATACAGTAGAACATAGATCACTGGTACCTGACATTGCTATCTGCTCCCCCCTCGCCCCCCAAGAAAAAAAAAGGGGAAAAAAGAGCATTCAAAGAAATCAGATCCAGTGATTCTGCAATTCTGTCAGTTGCAATTAATGAATGTTGGTTATTTAGCCAGCATTTTACTTGAAATATTTGTTACAAAACTCTATAAAAGTATTTGAAGCAGCAAAGAAACTAACTATACCTGAACTGAAAACAAATCCCAGAACAACTGAAGAGCATATAAGAAGAAATTCTGTGTGTATTTTAGCTATATCTCCTCACTTATCAGGACAAGTTTTCATAGAGAGTTGGGCCTCTTATGTTCATGTGATATTGCCTGAGCCCATTCCATGTAGGATCAATGTATCAGCAAGCATTTGTTTAATTTGAAAAAAAATCTAAAAATTGATGGAAAGTTTTGGCTTATTGTCCTCACTCTATCCTGGGGCTGTTGTACTACTATAATTTTATGGCACATATATTTTCTCGTGCTGTGGTTTATTATGGTAGATAGCCACTACAGCTGAATAGGGCATGACATATCACAGTTTAAATTTTCATGAAGTGCAGAAGCACTTACACTTCATGCCCAACGTTTAAGTTGATATGACAGGTAATTTTCCTCCACAAAGATCTGATATACAGGATCCAACTCAGAAACTTCAACTAGAGTTTCCTCACCCATATCCATCAAGATCCATGGCACAAGCTTACTTCAGCCCATTCCTAAACTTGTTAAAATGTTGATAGGATATTTGCGGAGATGTACTCTGAGAGAAAAATCGTGCAGAATTTATTTTGTTACGGTGATTAGATAGCTGTTTAAAACTATTGATCAATGATTATGTATTTCCATTCATTTTAAAATACAGTGTTCATTACTGAAAAAAATAAAGAAAATCCAAACCTACTTCCCCAGCAAACTTGAAGCTTGAATGAAGAGAAATTCACACCTAACAATGACAAATAATTTTGAGCCTTATGTATCCTACATTATCCTATGTATCCTATCATAACTGTATCCTGCATAAAGATTTTGACAGGATTAGATCCATAATTGTTTAAGTGAAACAGGAAAAACTGAGCAGGAAGCATATCAATGCAAACATATTTTGTCCTTGATGGGAAAAAGGATTGAGGTATTTGAAACACTGTCTTGATACTGAATAAAACTGTATCTTTTAGAACATCTAGGTTTTTCAATTTAATAGACTTGATGGCTTTCCATGACACCTGAAACCTTATCAGGGAAGAGTTGAACAGGACTGTTTTGGATCTTGTATGAGAGGTTTACCATTTTAATATGGATGATATCTGCCTTCATATGTGCCACTGACACCAAAGAAAAAAACATCTTTATTTCTCACTGAGACTAAAATGGTAAATTAACCATATTGAAACTGCTTTTGGATGCCTTCTCAGTTAAGCTGTGAGCAAGATAGAATCTGAAGTGCACAAATTAAGCCTATACTTTAGAGACTTTGTCTTTCCTGTAGTTATTCAGAGATAGCTTTGTTTTGTTTTGTTTGTTGTTGATTTTTCATGAGTGCTTAATTTCCAGTTTGAAGAGACAAAACATTTTTTTTAAATCTATCAATTATACTGAGTGTATGGGAACATCTTCTGGATTGAGCTTTTCTCACGCACCTCTGCCTCAAAGTAATAATGATTATGAGAGACAGCTGGATGTTGTTCACTGTTTTCTCTACTGAAAAAGGATGGAAGCAACATTGCTCAAAAAATCAACTTTCTTCTGATGCCTAAAGAGCGAAGAGGAAACCTTACACTGATTGCAAGTGGAGTGTCCTGAGATATTTCTTTTCCCTCGTGTTACACCTAGCCTGTAATAACTGACCACAATAACATCATCAGGAGTAGAAACAGATGAAGCAGCTAACATTCCCTAAACCAGCTTAGACATTCATGGATATTCCAAAGAATGTTTTACATATGCTATTCTGAGATATGTTTTATCACACTTACAAGGGTGACCTTTAAAATAACCTATTTGCTACTAAAAAAAAAAAAAAAGGGAAGAGGACTCTTTATAATCTGAATTTATTGCCTATAAAGTCACTTTCCAGGAAGATTCTTGATCACAGTCAAATAACCCACCAAAATGAAACAGTTTACCTGTAAAAAATTTAATGTGGTAGTAACAAACTAATAATGGGCAAAAACACATTCAAGGTTTGTGATATGACCAGGAAAATCTGCATGGAAACTAACATTCAATGATGCATAACACGTAGCAGTAAATTACCAAATTATTTATAAATCAGAATTTTCCATTGTCTACTTTTTTTGGAGAACAGTCATGTCCTCTGTTATAAATCTTCAATCTGAGACATAACTAATGTAATCTCAGTCCAGATATTCATTCAAGAACATGACTGTAGACCCTAAGACTTGTAACAGTAGGAGTTAGGCTAGGTTGCAAAATCAAATACTGTTTGGAGCCTCATTTTGTCCCATGGTATAAAGCAGAAATAGACACATACAGTTTTAAAAAGAAGAAAAGCTTGTAGAGGGAACTGTATTTATAATTATGGATATTGCATAAATACATATAGAAACAAACAGAATGTGAGCTGAGGGGTAACCTGAACTAATGGTTCAGGGGCAGAGCAGCAGATTGAAGAAACCTAATCTACATTCCTCCCTTCATCATCAATATCAGCCCTTCCTATGTTTTCATTGTCCATTTTGGAAAGGACAGTTTTATTGTCCTTTCCAAAATGAACCACTGAGCCATCTTATCTTCTACTTGTTGTTCCATTGTATTTTTAAATGATATTTCATTTCCAATATTTTGATTTTTGTTCATAATATTCTTCTACTGTTTTAGTTCTAGCGTGTCCAAACCTATATTAGCCATTAATAATTGTGGCAGCTTTTGGTAACATTGATTTCATAGCAATACAACATTAAAAGTGAGACACTTCTCACAAAAGCTCCAATGGTGCTTGTAAATTAAATTCTACTGTATTATCTATTTCAGGTTCTACTTGTATTTGAGAAAGGGTCTTTCAGAATCTACCTGATGCCTATTGATGAATAGTGGTCACTGCACACTGATTTTCCTGCAACAGCTCCATCCTTTTTACCTTAAATTTTATCCCTATCTTTCTATAACACATACATTTTCTCCACTATGTGCTAGTATAATTTGTTGAAAGGGTAACTGTAATTTACTTTGTAGGGACAAGTAAATCCATATTGCCTTATTCAGCCTGCTTGTTTGTCTTTATCTTTTTTATCTTGACACTTCATCAGAAAATGTCTTCAGTAAAACAGCATAAATACATGAGAACTGGTCATCTCTAGCTACAGAAATCTTTTCTGTGAGTAATGGAAACCCAAAATTAAGATCCTCCCACACTCCTCATGCAGCAGAGCTAATTTCTAATTTTAGCATTTCCATACACTGAGAGGAACAGGCACAGTGAAACTGTGATGACTTTGACAGCACAGTCCATTCATGGATCCACAGCCTTCCCACTCCACATCAGCAGCCCTATCAGGGAAGCTGCTGTTTCAGGAGAAGGAAGGATATAAATGGATCAAGAAGGATGCTGCTGTCAGTCCAAAGAGCTTGTGGAAGACTGGGATCACCACTCCCGTCCTAAGCTGCTTTTCCCTCTTTGTTCCAGTTGCATAATATAACACCAGCATTCTGGCTCCTCTTTGCCAAGCCGTGAGCAGGCACAGATGGAGGCACTTGACCACTTCAGTGGCGTTTAGACAAAGATTTTTCTGTAAGGTCAAAACTTCATTGGGGACCCTCCTAATTTCTTAAGACATGAGTGAAATTAATCAGGCTTTGTACAAAGATTCCTAGCCACATTATTAAATTAATTTCTAGTACTAAAGTTAGGCAATTTCACTTGTTAAAAGAAATTTTAAAAAAGGCTAACCTCAAAGACTAGTAAAGAATATATAGTAAGTTATTGATAAAAATTTAGTGGCAGAGATTTATTTTTTACTGTGCATTTCAAGCAGTTTTTTTTTCATTCTTCATGTTTCTTCCATGTTGTTTCCATTTACCAATCACAATTGCCAAAAGCTTTGATATTTAATAAGCCTTAAATGAGAGTAATTTATTGCAGAATCTGATGTTAAATTCCTGGATTTTGTGCTTTTCGTGCTGCAAACATGACTCTGTAGACACACAGTGCTCTCAGTGACCATGCCCATACAAGATGGACCTGGACAGCTCTCAGTCCTTTTAGATCATTCAGGTCAGCTCAGGTTGGTTTTAAGTGCAACACATCTTTGAAGTTAACTCAATATACTCTACAGTGCACTTATACACACCACAGATGAGTAGCTCCTGGTGGAAAAAAATAGTTTGAAAAACAAGAAAGCAAGCTGGGAATATGACATCAATAAACCATGACCTACCTGGGATGTTTTCAGCCAAATAAACATGTTTCATTCTCTACATGACTGTGTATATCTCTGCAGTTTTTGCATGTTTTCAGCCAACATCCTCTATTTTTGTGTATGGTATGGTAATCCAGATATCTGATATTTCCCATATTGTCCAACAGAGGATCTGCTTCTTTTTGCACATACCATGGAAATGTTATTTTCTTTGTTTAGTTCCCATGTCTCCTGGTTTCCATCTCCTTCTGCTCCTTAAATGTAAGTTAGCCTCTTACTTAGATTCCCAAAGCTCTTGTTAAATGATTGATTTCATGAAGTGGCACAGAGAGCAATAATGTAATCCAGTGGATAGAGAAACAAGAAAAAACTTCAGACTGGTCTCAGCTATATGAGGAGACAAAAATATGTTGAATTCCAAAGCATTTATATCTATCCTTCCTCGGGCAAGGTTTCCAAAGAGCAGGGAACTTAATACATTTCAAAACAATTGTCTGCCAGTGTGGCTGCCCACTGTTCTTCCTGCTCCCCCACACGTCAAACACAAACTGCTCTTTAAGTTTTTTTGATATTACACATCTAGAATATTTTTGTTATTGGTTATAGCATGTGTAGCAGCCCTAAGCTTTGTAAGAAACATTAAGTATGATTAATAATTGCAGAAAAGAGATGAGTGAAATAGTAACATGTACCGAGGAAAGGATTGGCTCACCTTCATTTTGATCAGGAGGTTGAGATTTATGAAATGAAAAAGTATAATTTTTGTGAAGTCAGCTAAAAAAAGTTAAACTTTATTTTATTGTGAAGGTACATCTAAGAAAAGAAAAAAAAAATAGGCATGTTCCCACTTGAAGTTAACTCCCCTGCAATGAGATTCAAGAGGCAAAAAAGGCTTAATCACCAAGAAAGTAAAGCTTTAAAGAATTCAGTTATGTATGCATTATTCACAGAAACACAGTCAGTGATTTCATAAGCAACCAGACAATTAAGGAGTTCAACAAAAACTCAGTAGGGACCTTTAACAGAGTCAAAGATTGGATTTCTAAAAAGGTTCTGAGTCACAACTTCCTGAGCTGCTTTCTTCATGGGAAAGAAAGGGAAGGAGAAAGAGAGAGTGTGAGGGAGAGACTGGTAAGGGAATGTAATAAGAAAGGGAGTAAGGGAGGAATAAAAACATATAGAAAAAGCAAAATTTCCTTACTGGAAGATTTGTATTATGGAAAATTTTAAAAAACTATCTTAATAGGAGACTAATTATGATGTTCTGCACCTTTAGTTGTACAGCAGACTGAACTAGAAAATTAAATATTTCATAAATTTAAATTATTGACTAGCTTCTTGGAAATAATTTAAATGTTAAAAAGAAAATCAAAAGAAAGAAAAATCGTTCATCTTTCTGCATTTGCATGGTATTTTTCTCTTTCTGAAGCAATATATATCAGAAAGAAACTCATTCCAAGGGATATCATCCTTTCATTTCTTCTTGCTCTGATAATAAAAACAATAGCAGTCTGTAATTCAAGACTGCAAATTGTGACTCAAAATGTCAGGGTTGAGGGTTTGTAACTACTCTTTCTGGACTTTTCAGGTTATTGGTGGCGTGTGTACTTTGAATTTTAAGGACTGCAATGTAATAGTCCTCTTCTCCCCGGAGATAACTCTAAAGTAATTGGAGTTGCTGCACGTAACCTGATGTTACTAACACCAGTGTGCTAGTTTGAAAGCAAAGTAGTGAGAGACTCCAAGTCAGAAATACAATTTAATAGGAAAAATAAAATAAAGGCATTAGTACAAGAAAACAACCCACTGACAGTGTTAGAGTACAAACCTGACCCCCTGATGGCCAGGGGGTTGGTAGCAGTCCAATTAAATGGTGGCTGCAGTCCTTCTGGAGTGAGGGTTCTATTGAAGCAGTGGTCATGTAGAAGGGTCCGGTGCTCCTCTGAAAGTCCAGCGCTGGTGTAGAAGGCTCTGGCCTTGCTATAGGAATCCAGTGGAAAAGATGAATTTAGGCAGTTCCAAGGCCAGGTTATATCCAGGTGGGAATGCTTGGCTCCTCCCTCCTGGGTGGAGCACCTCACAGTAGGATGAGATAAGTCCATGAGTCATGCAGTGGTTTTGGGATGGCCCATTGTCTGTTATCAGGGGTGGGTCATAGCAGGAGATAACAGCTAATGGCCCACAGCTGGTGGTAATGGAATACTTAAATACATCTATATTGTAACCTAGGACAACCAGCTAGAGGAATGGAGCTCTGCCTTAGAGATTAGACTGCCAGAAGGACAAATGAGATAGAAGAATCAAAATAAGTATGAGAAAGGAAACAGGTGAGCAAAATCTGCAATAGAAAAAAAAAAAAAAGACAAACGGTGCAGATGCCCTTTAATGGATACTCTGAAACACCTCTTTCCTTTCAGACCTGTAGTCTTGCACAGTCTATGTAATGTGCAACACAGGGTTGGGGGGGTTGTTTTTTCAATTTTTTAAAATGTATTTTTAAATGCCTAGTTTCAATGATCTATTACCATTACTGATGTGTCTTACTTTGATGGGCAGATCTAGGTATTTCCCATGAACTCCTGGATAAGACTGGGATGATTTTTTTTTAGGATATTCTGCCCTTTTGCTAATTCTGCATGACTTTATTGTTCTTTTGCCAGAACAGGTTAGCTTAACTCAGGGTCCCACCAGGAAAACCTTTAATTTTATTATTTATGTGCCTGACACTGAAGGTAGTTGCAACTTTAGTTTTTACTGTGGAATCCAGATCAAGATTAATGGGTCACTAACTGGATAATGTTTCTACTTTTGAGTATTGACTGTCTGTCAGATCTGTTGTTTAAGGATATTACTCTCTTATCAACATCATTTTCCCTTTTAGAAAGGGAAAATTTGAAGCAGTTATCAGGGTAGCTAAAAAGGCATCTCTAAATCCTCAGCTAGTATAAACCATGATATGCAGGACTCTTCAGCATCATATGCTATTAATAAAAAATATTTTAAGTTCACCATGTCATACTTGCATCTCATGGCTATGTGAGCCCCCTCTTTTACACACACACACCACAAGACACCAGAACTGTCAAATTCCAGGGCTTCATAAGCCATGAAAAACTGATAGAAAATCAGCAAGCTGTACTCGGTGGCTCTGCTTAAAACATTGTTTAATCTTTTCCAGCATTTCACAATCCTCTTTTACTATTTAAGCACCACAGTCATTTGGTCACTTGTTAGGTCCTCATTAAAGAAAAAAAAAGGTATTGTTCCTTTATTTATATTTTATGTAAACTCACTGAATTTTCATTACTTAAGGGATAATGTTTTGTTCAAAGAATTATTAATGTATAACATAAATACTATTTTTCTGGTTTATTCATAGGTTACTTGCCTGTAAAATATGGAAAAAAACCAAAACTTACTCTCAGTGTCAAGGAAATAGTGTTTTGAAGATATTCCAGTCCATTTCCTGATGAGCATATACCTATCACATTGCATCCATTCTCACAGAGTAAGATATTTTTGCAGAAGAAACAGGGAGTAAGGAAAGAAAGTCAGGAATCTTAAAAATAGTAGACAAATAATAAACTATTAAATATACCATACAACTCCTAATACGTTTCTAGATTGCCATGGGGAATTAACAGAAGTAGTTTCAGTAAAACACTTTGTTCAGGCCTACGTTATTATACTAATGACAGAGAAAATGAAAGCAACTCTAATGCACTAGATCACTTGTAGGAAGTGTGTAGACCGTTGTCTAGGGATAGGATAGCCTTCTTTCTCTGTTAGGGGTTTACGAGCATCAAATGGAGCCGCTGCAGGAAGACTGAAGGTAAAGGGTACTTTGTCATGAACTGGACTCCTCACAAGACAAATCTATGATTCAGTGCAATGGGAAGAAACTGCCACATGAAGTGCCTCTTCAGAGAAGTGCTCTATGTCCACCAGAGAAAAGATTTTCTCCCGAGTTTCACGAATGCCATCAAATGCCCTGCATACCATGTCATAGTTCATACTAGGACAGGTCTCTTTCCCTGATGCTTTTGTGAATGGGAAAAAAAAACTCTCCATGAATCTGTCTTTAAAGTCATGCCATTCATTCAAGAAAATAAACAACAAACAAAAACATTTTTAAATTAAAAAACCACCAAACATTTCCTTTATTATTATATCCTGTTGTTATTAAACCTTTTTTTTTTCCCTCGAGAAATATTTAATTTTCTGGAATTATGTTTCTTTATATTGTCAAAAATATATTAATTTTAGTGATTTCAGTTGCCTTTTGAGACACTATAAAGTATCCAAACCATCAGTATGGGAAAAATTGTCAGTGGCTGAGATCTAATCCCTCTTCTTTGGGTAGCTGCAGAGAATAAAAGCAGGGAAACTGTGATTGTCTGTATTAAAGGAACAGAATCAAGTTGCAGGGCACGGGACCTTGTTAATTTGTGCCAATATTTAACTAATATGCCACTCATGGGGGGAGTAAATATAAACTGGTTACAGATCTGTTTGAGACATAAATCTGGCATAGTTCATAATGACCTTAAAGTGACTGCAAATATTCTACTATTTCAGGTGAGATATGGATGACTTCATTGCCTAAGGGTTTGGAAAGCCTGTTAAAAGTTGGTGATATCCCAGCAATGACATTACTCACTTCCAGAGATCATGAAAGAGAGATATATCTTGCTGTGCAAGGAAGAGGAGTACAAAAGTGACACTGTATAAACTTCTGAGGTAGAGTATCTGTCAGGTTAACTGCTCCTTTGAATGACTGGCATGACACTAATGAGCTAAAAGTAGTATATGATTCATTAAAGGACAGTGTACATTAAAGAATGGCAAGATCTGAAATCAGAAAATAAACTGTTACAGAAAATTTCACATTTTCTGGTTCAGAATGCTTTCCTTTTTCTTGTCTCAAGCCTTCTTTTTTCTTTGCTTACACAGCAGATTTTTTTCTGTCCTCCCCCAAACCAGATTGTATCGAACGGTGAAGGATCTATAAATCACACACATTTGCTACCTACTCCTTTCCTAGCTGTGGTGTTGCATTTCCCCACTCCTCCTCTTACTAAATTCCTGTTCTTCCAACATTGTTCCTCCCTTCCCCACCCTTAATCCTTAACACTCCCTCGGTTTCTCCCATTGATTCTGTTACCCCAACCCTGCCCATGTACTGCCCCTATGCCCTAAGAGTCCATGAGCTCTCCAC
>VZRQ01000574.1:184477-207419 GCA_013397975.1 Machaerirhynchus nigripectus
TCCCTGAGAGACCCCCACAGCGCTCTCCAGGCAGGCTGTGGCATGCCATGCCATGGCAGGGAACCCACACACTGCAACACCTACCTACTCTTCCTCTGTGTTTCGAAAGATGCACATGCATATTGAAAAAGCTTTCTATGATATATGGAGAGGTCTATGTGGGAGATCTACACATTTTGCAGAACAAAAAGGAAAGCCAGAGAGACAGCTGATGGGTTAGTGTTATAGGTGATTCTTCTGGCAAAGACTTGGCTTAAAAATCAGCTGGTTTGTAAGTCTGTAACCCTATGTCCTTTCTGGTTCACATCAGATGCTTATGTGTCTAACTTTTTTGAAAACTGATTCATATAAGTTGGTACGCACTTCTTTTTAGCCCAGTTCCTACTTTTAATCTTTCTTCCAATGCAGAATGTGGGGCCACAGTTGAAACACTAGAAAAACATTAGTCTGGTAGTCAGTTTCTCACTTCTTCCTTGTGCTTTGTTTAGTGCTTTTCCAAGTGGCTTGTGGCTGTGCTACCTAGGAATTCATCACACATTAAATCTAAGTGAACAAAACCAAACTCAGTCTTTTGACAGAAAATAGAAGCATACTTGGGAATAGCTGCAAGTGCAGTGGCTGCAGGCCTTAACTGTCTTCATTCCTTTTATTTACTGTTTTGATGAAATAGTATTCACCTGAGTGTGGTGTTCCTACCTGTTCAAGATAATCATGACAATCTTTCCAATGTCATCATCCAAAACATCGTCCATATTATCAAGGTCCAGGTTAGCACATTATTTCCCCACACATTATGAACATGAATAACTATATAGTATGTTATAAAAATCTGAATGATAGATTCAAATAATGTCTCACAATAAAAGATAATTACAATCTGATGTCAATCTATGTAAAGCTCAGGATGCCTTCAGGCTGTTTTTTATTCCCAGCTATAATCAAGGAGCATTTTCATTCCTCTATTATTTTCCATGAAAGCTAGTGATTTTTCATAATTGATAAACCTGTGATTCTAACAGCCACCTAAAGAATTTATGCCTATTCTTGGACTAAGGTAAAAAGCTCTTTGCCATTTCAATCACTCAGCTCAAAACAAGGTACAGCTGGCATGAAACTTATTCAAACACTTCTATTTATCCTGTGTCATCCATAGGTTCTACTATGCAAAATATTAACACTGATGAAAAAGTTCAGTTTCCAGCATGATTTTTAGTACAAAATGAAAAGAACAGATTTATTTAACTACTAATCATTTTCTCAAGTACCCTCTTTCATTTTTTTCCTTCCTTCCTTCCCTCCTTCCTTACTTCCTTCCTCCCCTTCCTCTCTCTCCTTGCTGTTTCCTTGTATTTCTACCACCATGTTTGTTACTCTCAGTTGGTAAGAAATGTCCACCCTTCCCTAAATAAAAATCTGAAGAGGTGGTGCCATTTTGAAGGGATTACCCTGAAACGAGTCTGCTTTTCTGCTGGACAAATAACTCATGTGCTCTAGAAGTGTTAACAAAAAATTATTCTTCTCTGAAACTGTTTCTGAAATAATAATCTTTTACTCATATACCATACGGTAGAGTACATGTTACAGTGAAATTTGAGTCACTATTTATAACCAATAACTACATGCTAAAAATGAATGTTTATATATTTAATTTAAATGTACAAGCTGTTGATTTTTTTTTTAGGTAAAAGTAGTAGGAAATCAGTACTACAGTTTCAGCTGAATTAGAAATCTATAAAATTACAGGTGGCATTTCCTTCCTTGTCATTTAAACCTCTGAAAGTTAGGCTCCAGAACTAGTTGAATTGTTCACCAATATTTTATATTCCACAGAAACTGATAAGCTTCTGTACAGGATGACTCATTCCTCTATCCTCACAATCTGGATAGCATAAAACACCTTTAAAAGTGTCTAGTTTTTTCACTGAACATAGAAGGGCCTTAAAGTTCAAAAACTTAAAGTTCAAAAATTTTTCATATTAGTCCTTCTTTTTGCTGTTTACTTTTAAAAATCTTCCTGCATTATCAACCACATGTACAGTGATAATGACAACCCCCCACCATGATTTCTAACTGACCATTTCAACACTACTTATTCCCTGTCTCTGCACAGAAATAAGGACTCCTCAAGCTGGTTTTGCCAATGCCCAGAAAAGTTTGTTCCTGTATCAGTGCTCCAGACACTGATTCAATGCACCCAAAAAACCTGGTGTTTCTATACATGAAAAATTCGAGAGGAGATGGCAGGAAGGCTTGTGGTTCAGGTCCAAGTAGTTCTTTGCCAATAACATACTGAATAAACATAAAGACATTTTTCATCTTTTTTTTTGCCAGTTATTTCACTGCTGTAAAATTTTATTGTGCAATGCGGTGTCTTAACAATGTCACAGTGCTAATGTACAGTGGCTGGTAATCTGGCCTACTACATGAATGGCCATAAAATGGTTTTAGGAGGTTACAGAGGTGTCATTTTTCACTCTAGATTTGACTGTGTTCCTGTGATAAGAAGTCCTTCTATGTAGAAAGTATGGTGCCACCCTTAAATGCAACTTGAAATACATTAACTCAGCACAACCACTAAGTTTGACATAGATTTTCTCCCAGAATACAAATTTTAACTCTAATTGCATTACAGCTTTATTAATTTCCCAATGTTTCCAGCATGGTTTTACTGGCACACTTTTGCAAATCATTAATTGTGCATTCTGCCACTCTTGTTTTAATGACATTGTAATTTATTCCAAGACTGCTAGAGAAATGAACTCTATAGTTTTCATTAAATGGTCTGAAAGAAACTAATAAACACACAAATAAATACTTACTAATAAACAGATTATTTACAACCATTTCAAAACACTGGAAATATCTCTCGAGACAAAAACAAAAGAAAAAGACAAAATACAAGTGGAAGTCTGAAGTCCAAAATTTCATTTATGGGCAAAATAAAACATCATAAACCCTATCAAAGCTTTCCATCAAATTATTTTTCTCTCACATAAAAACTGTAATACCACTGGAAACCTGAAATTCTATTTGTTTTGAACTATTTCTTCATAGTATTTCCTGGCCTTATAAATACAAAAAACCCCTTGAAAATCTCTCATGAATACCTCTAGATGTTATTCCTTTCTCACAGCCTCTGAAATATTAAATAAAAATAATAGTAATTTCAACCTTTTTTTTTTGAGTGTGGAAGTCATTTGATAGCAACATTCATCAGAAGTCTGAATATAAAAGCAAATTTTCAATGGTACATGGAATAACCCTGTAAAACATAATAACGTACATCTCAATACCTAGTAAGAATGAAAGAAATGTGGCTAAAAAAGACTCTAAAGAAACCCTTCAGGCTACAGTGAAGGTAAACTGAAGAGTTGAACTTGGAGAAATACATTTAACTGAACAAATACAGTCAAGCATCTGCAGGCCTCCATTTAACAGAATAGAGAGGGTAGAAAAAAAATTAAAAGACTGGAAAACCTTAAAGGACTTAAGTGTTTAAGGGATTTAAAATGAAAGTTTATCCAACAATTTCAGTTTCAATACTGTTTTATTAATTTTTTTTTTTAGTTATATTCCCTCCCTCTCTTTTCTACTTCATCCCAGCCTTCCTTTATTCTTCTCTTGTTTTCTTTGATATGGCATTGATCTGGAATAGATCCTCTTCTTTCAAAGTGTCTCTTCACAACATTAATTTGTGTCTGAATAAAATCAAACTGGACAGCACTATGGCCCTTCTAGGGGCTAAGCAAATTTGGTGTAAGCAAAGTGACTATACATGTCAGCAAATGTCCCAGAGTCAGTGTAGCAAAGTAATTTTGTGACTTCTCTGGACCTATTTAGTCCTCCACAGAAAGAAGGTCTCCAAACACCTTCAGAGAAAACAGAATACAAGTTCCAGGCTTTTAAATGAGAGAGGTATTTTCAACCAGTGGGGAAAGAAAGGATGGCAAGACACAATAAATCCATGACATCTGTTTTCTCTTGATGACAGGCAGTTCTTTTATAATCTCCCCATATATTAAAAAAAAAAAAAAAAAAAAAAAACTCCCTAACTTCACTGCNAAAAAGTCCCTGAAGTCTACAGTTTGCATAAAGCTCTAGAATTGTGGAATCTTCCAAGTGTCTGGATTCTGCCTGAATTTGGCATTGGAGTGTACTGGTCTGTAGGCTACCTATTGCTACACATTTAAATGATCATGTTAATATTGCATATTCTTTCTATACCCTCATTTTTTTCATAGGTACAACATGATACAGACATTTCTGGCTACATCAAGATTTTGGAAACATAGAATTATTTATGTTGAAAAATACCTCCAAGCCCATTGTGTCCAAACATAAACTTAACACTGCCAAGTCCACCACTAAACCATGTGCCTAAGCACCACATCTACACGTCTTTTAAACACCTGCATGGATGGTGACTCAATCACTTCCCTGGGCAGGCTGTTACAATGCCTGACCACCCTGTCAGTGAAGAAATTTTTCCTGATATTCAATCTAAACCTCCCTTGGTGCAACTTGAGCCCATTGCCTGTTTTCCTGTGTCCTGTTATTTGGAAAAAGAGATTGGCTGGCCTCCTTTCAGGCAGTTGTAGAGAGTGATAAGTTCTCCCCTGAGACTCCTTTTCTCCAGACTGAACATCCCCATCTCCCTCAGCCACTCCTCATAAGATTTGTGTGCCAGACCCTTCACCAGCTTCACTGCCCTTCTCTGGACACACTCCAGCACCTCAATGTCCTTGTAGTGAAGGGCCCAGAACTGAGCACAGGACTCAAAGTGAGGCCTCACCAGTGCCCAATCCAGGGGGACAATCCCAGTCCTGGTCCTGCTGTGTTGCTGATACACACCAGGATGCCTGCTGTCCACATGGGTACACTGTTGACCAACACCCCTGTTTTAAAAAAACAGTATATTTCAAAGAAGACTTAGTTGCATGTTTCTGGTCTAGAACTTCTTTAGTGACCTAATTTTGACAGCATAAATAATTGTCATTGTCTTCAGGTAAAAAGTTGAAAGGACTTTAATTTCTTCTGAGGTCTGAAATGCTGTGCATTAAATCCATCCGCTTATATGACACATTTTTACCTTCACCTTTATTCCCAGTTTAGTGCCTGAGATGTTTTTGCAAATGTCCTTCCAAAGCCCTGAAGTCTAGCAATAGTAACATATTGTAAAGTTTTTTCTTGATGCAACATACAATATCACATTATGTCTTTATTTCTATTTCCTTTGGGCTTTTTCTGATTGTGTCTGAATTGGTTTTGAGACACTTGATCATGTCTTGGAATAAACTTTATTGTTCCTCTTTATCATTTTGTGATCCTTCACAGAAAGCTTAGTTTTCGCTCACTGAGCACCTGTTGAGCAATTGAGTCTCTTGCCTGACTTCTTCACCCATCAAAATTTCAGAATCCCTGAATTCTTTCCTGTCAGGCTACATCTCATAATTAATTTAATACTGTTCTCATATTTCCATTTCCCTTAACCTTTTCCCATGTCTTTCTTGTTTGCTTTTACTTTTCCTTATGTATTATCACCAGTATCATTAACACCACTATTATTGTCACTTATTCATTTTAGCTATTCATCCTTTCCTTCTTCTTTTTGTCTTGCACATCTTTTGATAATCTGAAAAATCCTGCAACTCATTTTGGAAGGCACCTTCTTCTCACTGGAATGCATTTTATAAGAGTTTGCAAAAAGAATGCATTATAAATAAAATGCAACATTATTTATATTCTTTTTCCTAATTTTGTGCAGGCGCCAGCTGCTGTTCTTGTGAATAGAGTTATTAGGAAGCTAGAAGTGTCAAAAGACAAAAAAGCAAGACATTTCAATAGGAAGATATTTTTAAATCATCTAAAAGGCCAAGGCACAAAAAAAACCCAACCAGAAAAAAAACCCAAAACTGAAATAGATTCCTAACTTTTGTAAATAATAGACATTTAAACCGCTGTCTAAATTTTTAGAATTTTGGGGAAGAATTCATTACTCAGAGGAAGCCTGTATTTGATGAGTTGTTTAATAGTATGCTAAAAGAATTTTTAAACGGGTTATTTTTTTACCTCCTATCATTAATTCAGTTGCAGCTGTCTCCCTCCTTTGTAATATTCAAGCTCTAATGCTTTTCCTCTAAATTCTATGTTTATAGGGATGACTTTTGTTTTCAGGAATATTGTCTCATTTGTGAGAAGAAAAGAGAATATATCCAAGAATTTTCTGTTCATCCATACCACATCAATCTTTCCTTGTTTTATAGTTACTACTTGTGCTTCCAGAAAGTAATCCATTACCAGACATTTCAGAATTAAAATATCATTTATGTTTTAACTCATTGCCAAAACGTCTTTCAATCATCAAGTTTTGTCTTCATAAAAGGCTTGCAGGTTTACTGAAAAATTAAAATTTCACAGCATTTATCAAAGTGCTTTTGAGAAAGATAATATCCTGAAGGTATAAATCAAATTATTTAGTTTCCATGAAATTAGCATAGTTAAAGTTATTTTGATTCCTAAGGGGATCATTTTTTACATTTCTGAAAAAGGAAAAACATGATACAGTAAAATCTACAATAAAGTAAGAGGAAGGCAAATTTCAGATACTCGTATTCTGGGAAATCTCGTAGCTGTAGCCAAAATCTGTGGTAGTTTCAATAGGATCAGGAAGAATTTCTGATAGTTCCAAATTTGAAATTAACTGTCTCTTCATAAGTAATCTTTACTTCCTTAAAACCAATTGATTAATTCATTAGTTATAAAGTAGAACATTACAATATATTATTCCAATGGAAAATATTCTAGGAATTAATGAAAACTAAACACCAGGACAGATCAGTCGTAAGAGATCAAACAAACTGTTCTGATCTAAATAAATGCTCATTAAGCTCCCCAAGATTCAAACACATATCCAGACGAATCTAATTCTCTTTCATATAGTTTTTTTCATTCAATTATATCTGTAAGGCCAGGTATTGGGATTCTGTTGAAAGGCGTGTGATGGAGAAGACTTTGAAAGGAAAAATTTCTAAAAAACAGTACCAAGAAAAAATTATATCTGATGAATTTTTGAACAAGTAACAAAATTCAACTCCTGTTTCAAACTGTAAAAAATAGTTCATAATATGGAAAATTAATAACTATTCTTTCAGGTAGCTGTACAGAGCAGTGTCGTCCCGTTTGAGCATCCTCTTCCACAGGCTAAGCATCCTCAATTCACTTGATTTCTCCTCATAAGACATGTTTTCTACACCCTTCACAGGCTTTGCTGCCCTTCTCTGGACATGAGAATACATGGAGGTTTTTACAGAAATGCAGAGTAAAACCCAAACATTCAGCTGGAATATAAGAACTTAATATCTTTTGAAGAAAAATAAATGCAAGAGCTAAAAATAAGTCATATAGTTCATTTTTATTTTAGACATAGAAAATGAGGATAATTTAACACAAACTTCATATACCTGCAAAGCAAATTTCAACATCTAGTCTAGTCTACCTTGTTCCCTGTTAAATTTAATGGAGTGAGTTAGGCTTTTCAGGATTAATTCAATAAACGCTATCTGAGATATCTTTTTTAAGATGAAGCACATTATAACTAGATCCAATTATAGCTCATGTGGTACCTGATTATGATTTTTGTATGAGACAGTACACCTGACCATTGTCCAAATAGCTTTTAGGAATGGATCATTACCATAGCAATCTTTGTGAAAGAATATCTCCATTCTTCACAATAAACCTATGATGTCAATTTTAGGCACATATGGTATAGGCACATACCAGTTCAAAATTAGACTACAGATATTTCTGAGGCTGTGTGGAGAGAATGGTATCAGTCACCAATAAGTTTTTGGGAAAAAAAAAGCTGTAGAAATTCTCTGTGTACAAAACACTTTATTGTTTTTTTAGGTCTTTAACAAAATCTACAGATTTGGACCTGAAACACATCAATATGCAGGGTTTTTACAAGATCAGATTTTAGGTTAATTTTATGATTTTTACAGGTTAACCGAAACGAACTATTCATGCACAAAAATGTATAATTTTTGATTTATTTTTCTGTAAAAGGGAAAAACAAGGAAGAAAAAACTGTACTTATTTAGAATCTCTGAAAAACTCAAGAGGAATAGTTTTAGATGAAAGTAATTTCATGGGGTTTTTTTTCAGAAGTTAAAGTGGAGGCAGAACAGACAATGTTTCATTTTATCCTAAAAAAGTGCGACATTTTAATAATTACGAGAACATGCTGATCATCGTGACTCATTGCAAGGGTTTTCTTCATGTGCTAAAGCTAAGATCTTTCTTTCCTCACGGTTTATAAGGCCATTAATCAGCTCTTGAGCGGCTGCTTTTGAGTTTAGTCCATCTCAGAAAAATACATGATGTAATTTAAAAGAACGTGATGGATACAGATATGTAAATGAGTAACCTGGACGCTGTACATTCCGACAAAAATTATTGCCTCCAAGAGGCAATTTTAAACAAAAATGTGATCAAACCCAGGCATCAGAGAAAAGGAGAAAACCCCTCAGCTTTTCTAGAGGGTATTTAAACTCCAGATCTACAGGTCAACCAACTGAACAAAGATCAGCACACATGCAAACTCCTCCATACAGTGCATCAAAAGTACTCTTTTTTTTCATAAATATATCTATTCCAACTCTGTTAAGTATAATCTTCATTTTTTTGCATCACTTAGTTATTTTTATGGGGAAAACATCCTGTAACAGAATTTGGACCCCTGTTGAGTCGTAGGGATGGATACAACTTGTTAATGATGCAAAGGTTCTCAAACAAATTTGGTGCCTTACTTAAATATGAACTTTAATGGCAGTGTTTAAATCAAAATCTATCTCAAAATACCTGTAGAAGCAGCAGGAATTCTAATGTAGTGTTTTATAACAGATAATGTAGAAATACAGAAGTTTATTATTTAGGAAGTCAGGAGAGAAATTCCTTTGTTACAGTGTCCTTTGCCCTACTTCAAGGAACCCATACTATGGTCTCCTTCATGCATACTAATCAAGATCCATATTTAAGCTGGCTTCCCTGTTAGAAGACTGTTTCAGAATCTCACTTTTCTGATAGTTAAAAATTTCTAATCAGTTTTCACTCTGAACTAATTTATATGCAATTTGCATATCTTTGCTATACATGTGCACAAAATAAGCAGGTACTTTGGCCAGTACATTCTCAGGGGCAGTAAAAAGTCAGACAAGTCTGCCTACACGAAAAGCCTAGAAGTCTTTTCACAGTTGTCTTTTTGATAATAAAGGAGAGGCATGCAGAACAAGTTATCAAGTTCGTATGCATATTTCCAACTGTGCAGCATTTTCAGAATCATCTCATATGCTTTGTTTCATTGGCAGCCAGACACTAAGACAACAAGCTATCCTTTTTTCTGAGAGAATGTCAAGCATAATAATATGTCCTTTTTGTAGGAATAGATTACTCCTGCTGCAGCAAATGTTGCTAACATAGGAGACAATGCACTGAGATTATTATTTATTTTACCACATGTTTGCCATATTCAGAAAAAACCCAAAGAGGTACTTTATTATCTTTGTGTAGTTCACTTGGATGAGTAGTTCACTAATCATGTATTGCAAATTATTATTGGCTGTGTGATGCCCAGTTTTGCAAAATTAATTTATACAATATTATATTTGCCTTTGCAGTGCTCTTCTGGTTCTGTCCTTTTTTCTCAAAGGATACTCTTTTGAAATTAAGTTGTAGTAACACCAAAGCACCTTCTTCATCATGTAATAATTTTGCAAATTAATAAATCATTCAGCTATAATTATTGTCTTTATAATAGGTTTTCTTCCAAATGGACAGTTGAAACATTTCAAAATATTGAGTGTGAGTCTCTGAACATATTAACATTTAAATTATTATGAAAGTTCTATATTTTAAACTTAATGAGGATAGAAATGGATCATTACTAGGGTAACAAATTAATCAGCTGATAACTTGATCAGTGTCCTATGTTACAACGTAAGATGTAACCACAAGTATGTATTCTACTATGATCTTCACAAGCTGTTAAAGCAGGCGGGGCAGTGCTCGTTATCCCCTACCATGACTCACCCCTGGTAACTCCCTCCGGGGGCTGTCTCTGTGCAATGGGCTATCGAGCACCCACCCCATGACTCATAGAATTACATCAGCCCGTTGTGAGATGCTCCGCCCAGGGGGAGGAACCAGGCATTCCTGCCTGGATATAATCTGGAGTTTGGAACAACACAAGCAGTCCTTACCTACTGGCTGCCCAGAGGACAGGAGCTGCCATCTTCAGGTGAAGGCCAGACCCTTCTACAGGATCACTGCTTCAAAAGAACCACTTCATCTGGGCTGCTACCACCACCCTGACTAACAGGGAGTCAGGTTGGATCCTGACTCTGTCAGTGTTCTTGCACTATTGCATATATTTTAATTTTCCTATTAAATAATAATTCTGACTTGCAATCTCTCACTGTTTTTTTGGATTTTTTTAAATTAGTACAATCAGTTAGAATGATCTTCCTTAGAGAAAAGGTGTCTTAAATTTCAATCAACTGAATGCATGTTTTGTTAGGTTGAAGCTTAGTAACTTGAGAAAAGTATGATGGGTTTTACAATCTGCTATTTGCTTTGGCTCCCTAAATGTCAGGAACTGTTGGCAATAAGTTGTACGGTTATTCTGTGATAGATACAATTTTGTAACATCACTGTCAAATTATCATTACAGCTCTTCTAAACCACCAATCCTTAAGGGAAAATCTCAGTCAATACATAAGGAAGTGGGAGTGTTTGGAGTGTAAATCTCATCCTGATCTAAAAGTTAGGTTGCAAATTATGAAAAGCTATACAGAGTAAAAAACTGAATTATTTTTGTTTGGGTTTTTTTCTCCACCTCTGCCTTTCCAGAGGCATACTGCTTTGTCATCCCCAAATCATTCTCAACATAGTGGAAGGAAACAAAGTGGGGACCACCCCAGCCACTCCCAAAGTATGGAGTCAGGCTTCAGAGACAACATATGCTCAAGCGGCCAAATCAAATAAGGCAACTTTTCTGGAGTCAAGGAAAAAGAACAGAAATCGAAGTTAAATACTTCCCTTGAGGGTACAGAAGAACAATATGCTCTGAGGGCTGGTGAAAAGAATGAAAACAATAAATGTTTTAACTCTGAGGGGAGTTTAGATTTAATAGATTTGAAACACAGAAATCTTGTGACTCTCTAAAAGTGAAATATGACAAAAGTTTTCTCACTGGGCATACAGTTCTAAAAAGGTCAGCTGAAGGTAAGATGTTGACACTCAGTTGTCTGCTTTTTTTTCTTGTGGAGTAGAGGGAATAAAGAAAATCAAAATTTTCAGTGATGCAGAGGGTAAATGACATAGTAATCAAAGTGCACTAAAATATTCACTGACAGAATGTTGAAAAAAAATTATGTGTATGAGTGAAACTTCTTGATAAGAAGGCACATGCTTCTACCCTCAATCCTAAAATATATTCCAGAAATAGTATCCTTGAAAGGAGGAAAGGACAGTGAAAATGGGTTCTGATTCATTGCAATAGGAGAGATGTCTGCCCGACAGTTGATTTATTGTAGTAGAACTAGCTCCATATTTTGGGAACATCTACAGCACATGTAGATTTGGTGTAATGAGAATAGATTGATCCATACACATAGGAAAGACAGACAAGTCTTTTTTCTGTCATTTGCATGGTGATATCACTCACTAGACTATAACTGTTCAAACATAAATGAAGCTGACATCTGTCCCTGAAATTTTATTGGCAATATTAAAATAATAAAAAAAATTTAAAAATCAAGTTGGTGTTGCTTAAATATAATTATATAATATATAAAATTTATAATATATAAAATTTATTGTATATAATTATCTGATAATTACATATGTGTATGTAATATACATATAATTGCACTATATATACACAATAGGTATGCATGATATATATAATATATTATGATTTACATACAATTATATGCATTTCTATAATATTGTATTATATAATTACGCAAAATTATGTTACAAAATAATTTTTTGTAACAAAATAAATGTATCATGGGAACCTAAAATTATATTTAAAGTACTGATATCCTGATTAGAGTAACAGAAGTATATAATGGAATTCAAGTTCCCCTAAACTGAGTGAGGGTAAAAAATTGCACTAGACAAAAATTTCCAGTGTACCTAGAATTATTCTAGGAAAAAAAAACAACCAGACTTCTTGGGAATACTTATAAAGTAAGGTTAGCAATTCCTGATAGGCTTACTCAGTTTTAATTTCCACAGAAATCCCACATGTTGCATTTTGGAACACAAGTGCTCTTCTCTGAATTAACTGATTTTTTTGCTCTTCATTTATTTTGGCTTAGACTAGTCCAGTGTATGGCTCTTGATAAATTAGAGGTCTGGGAAACCACCAACCATATGAACTTCTTCACCCAGAGGTGTTTGGGCACTGGAACAGGCTCCCCAGAGAAGTGATCATCGCACCAACCTGACAGAGTTCAAGGAGCATTTGGATAATGCTCTCAGGTACACAATGTGACTCTTAGGGTATCCTGTACAGGGCCAGGAGTTGGACTCAAAGATCTTTTTGGGCCCCTTCCAACTCAGGATAGTCTGTGATTCTATAATTATATGATTCTTCTAAAGCTTAATTTTCACTTCAAAGTAAAACAGCTGAAAGAGTCCCCTGTTACAAATACAGGAGATAATAAAACTGCCTGCCTTGTAAATGAATTGTCAGTTTCAAAAAGACCTTTAATATTGTGTGCATTTTGACAGGAACTGACTGCTACCCTATTCTCACTTCAGTTTCTGATAGTCATAAAAGGGATTTAAATGAAACATGATTGTGGGAATTATGATAAATACTTACGTTTTAAATGTATGGGGTTGCTTGGTTGGTTTTATTTGATTTGGGGTTTTTGATGATCAAATTGGATACTAATATCACTGTTGATTTTTTTCATTTTTGATGTGTTATTGGACCATAGATGTACTAGTTTACTGTTACTCTTGATCCGTAACAGTAAACCTGAACATGACAGCAATGAATAGCAGCCAAAAGAAAAAACTGTTTCATATTTCAAGCAAATCTAATTGCTACTAACAGTTGGAAACCAGAAGATACCCCTATTTCCAAAAATTAATTAAAGAATAAACAAATTTAAAATTTCCTTATATTTTGAAGCCATAAATAATGATCATAAAAAGAAAAGAAACTGAGTTCTCTATGGATACTTATATGAATACTTTTGAAAATCCTTTTTAGTCCATGGGTTTTAATTAGGGCTGAAGTTAACAGAGTGCATGGAAACCTTTTGCACTAATATTCTGTTAGATAAATAGTTTTCTCCAGGTAATAGTTAAAATATTTTAAAACTGAATCCCAGAGAAGATGATTCTCACTTCAGAGTCTTTTATTTTTATTTCATTGCCACTGTTTTCTCCACTATGAGAGTACTTTTTTAGTCAATGCTATAAGCACAGTACTATAATGAAAATACAGAGAAGACGTTGTGCAGCAGCACTCATGAAGTAAATTTGGTGATTTTAGCATAGTCTTCGTAATCAAATACTTACACTGATTGATACAATGGTCTGTGTAAATTTTTTCCCTGTATACAAGGTCAACCTTTTGCATTGCAATTAGGACAACACAAAGAGTTGACCAGAGAGCGTGAGACAGCCATAGCTGACTGACTGTGTGCGTGCCTGAAAGAAACTTTCACAGCATGAGACCACTGATGTAATATCTGCTGATACTGAAGTTGCTAAATCTGTATCTGTGGCTTTGGCTGTGCTCCCCTTTCTCCTCCCCATCCCTCAGATGCAGTTGTGAGACTCCATAAAGATTTCCCAGCTCTAAGACAGCTGAGTAGGAAACTTCAAGGAGCTTCAGTGGATTTGGTCTTCTTTGTTGAAGCTTTTCCAGTAAGGGCAGACTACTAGAGTAATTTTCTGTCTGCATGTGGTGGTACATCCTCCTTCTCCTCAGGCCTGCTCTGCGATCTCAGAAGTTCCTGATAAGCCTTAACCAAACCAGCAGACCAGTGGCAAACCCCTTCATGTTACACACTGCAGGTGCAACTACACAGCTCATAAACTGAGCAGCTGTCATCTCTACTAAAGAACAAACAGAGAAAGAAAAAAGGAAGCTTAATAAAGCTTAATACAATGAACAGAAAGTAAAATTAGAAGTATTTATGAACTACTAAGTTGTAGACAAAATTCCATTTCCATGAAAGACTCTATTTTAACTGACCCTTGATAGATGTGATTGTTAATAAAAATAGATAGATGTGTAACAGCTGTATCTCCTGACCACATTAAGGGTGTATGGAGCCACTAGATGCTCACAGGATGGTCTCAGTTCATGAGTACCTTCATGAACTCTTTGGGGATTCACTTTCTCCAAGGTATTACAAATACCTATGGAGAGTAACATGGATTGTTATTCTTACCTTGGGGTGGTCTTTGCAAATTAAATACACTAAAAAAAAACCAGTTTCCATATTTCTTACTACCATTTTCTTTCCGCTTCTTACTGACACTAAGCTTACAAATTCATGCCTGGTATGTGAGAACTATGTTGTTAGCTTCTGTTTTTTGGGTTTTTTTCACTAGCAAATTTATTTAACACTCAGTGCACTGGACCCTCATAGAATTATACAGAACTGCAATGGCAAAATTATTATCATCAGCCTTCTTACCAACTGTAACAAGCAGCTGATTAATATCTGCAGTAGTTTTGTCCCATAGCTTTATCAGTACAAACCTATATGGACCATAATCTAGAACACTTCTGCCATTCTTCATAATACTGAAATAAATTAAAAGTGAAAAATAATGAGCATACCAGTATTTAAAAAAGTAATACCAGTTTCTTTATTAGTGACTTGGTTGTTTACAGAAATGACAGATACTCATTTGAAAAAAAAATCAACTCAAAGATTATTTTCATACCATGAATGAGTATGGAAAAAGTGCAATCAGAATACTGCTTGTGTGCCTCTAAATATAATAATGCTTCCCATAGGAGTGTGAATACAGTCTTACAAAATATCCTTGAGGTTTGATTTTTTGCAAATAAAACCCAAACGGCCTCAGTATAGTTCCAACTGAAGGGCCAATTAGCTGTATTTTAGAGATGCTTTCAAGATATTTTAATTTTTGCTAACTTTGTCAAATACTCTTTCTGTAATACAGCTTGATGGCAGTTCCAGCTAAAGTTGATATAGATGTTTCCTTCAAGATATTTTTGACAGACATTGTAAAGCAGAAATCTTCCATATGAATACATTTGTCTTCCTGATTTATCACTGTGACTAATCACAGATTAATATGAAGGTTAGCCACCTACAGTTGAACACGAGTGTTACTGGTGAGAGTTTTCATTTGGAATATTATGTACAGTAACCAAAGAAGTGTCCATTTCACAACTAAAAATTCGCAATATGATTAACTGCTCTGATATTCCTCACGATTCCTGGATACCAACACAACCTTTACTACCTGCAACCTGTGGATCTCAGTGGTTTTCTGTGTCTAGTAGACCTCATCCCTTTCTTTCTCCCCTCCCAGAGGAGATACAACATTGAAATTCATTCATTCAATCTGATTCATTCAGAATCAGAGATCCAACTTGCCCGCATGATACAACATTCATTATATACTCCACAGTAGGAGTGTACTTTCTTCCTCACTTAGGCCATGTCCAGCAAGAGAGGCATATTTTTACTCTAAGTCAAGGAAAATCCCATAGTTTGTCCTTTTTATTGTTCAACATGAGGAAGAATAAGAAAGAGAAGTTAAAATATTCATGTTTCAAATAATTATCACAGGGGTTAGGAAAGGACTAGGAGTAATTTAAGCAGATTTCTTGAAGTGTTGCTCTTTTAAGCACATAGTCCCTCATATTTCCAGAAATGTGATAAAGAACCTTGTGCAACCTAAACTTGCCCCAACAGAAGTTGAGGCCATTCCCTCGGGTCCTGTCACTGAGCACCGCAGAGATGAGATCAGTGCCTGCCCTTTCTCTTGGCCTCGTTGAGGAAGTTGTAGACTGCAATGAGGTCTCCCCTCAGTCTCCTCTTCTCCAGGCTGAATAAACCAAGTGACCTCAGCTGCTCCTCATATGGCTTCCCCTAAAGGCCCTTCACCATCTTTGTGGCCCTCTTTTGCACACTCTCTAATAGCTTGATTTTTTAAATATTGTGGTGCCAGAAATTACACACAGTACTCAAGCTGAGGCTGCCTGAGTGCAGAGTAGAGCAGGACAATCACCTCCTTCAACCAGCTAACAATGACACCAGGACATGGTTGGCCCTTGCTCCCAGGGCACACTGCTGACTGGTATTACACGTTCTCCAGTCTGTAAGTACATTCAGGATACCCCCATCCCAAGTGCAAAATCTGGCACTTCTGTTTGGTAATTGCCAAGCACTCTAACTTTCTTGATATTAGGCTTAGCCATTCTGAAAGGCTAGATCATGAGCTGATTGGGTCTTTGCTCTAATGTGGTAGTGTTATTATGATCTGTGACAAAATATTCAAGACTCCAAACAGGCTTGATCAAAATAACTTTGTCACGTTTCTCAGTGTTTTTTTAGACTTCAGCTGTAACATACAACATTCCTTATTCTTTTGTGAGGTTTTTCTTCCACTTTAATTGATTTTGTCTATAGATTTTCTTTCTTTTTTAATCTAGTTTTTCCTCTGTTAATCCAATACAGCTAAATTATTGATGACTTTATCTTTCTGAATCATCCTCTGAAATGGAGTCAGAGAACAATAGTGTCCAAGTGAATTAACTATAGTCAGCTTAATTTTGAAAGGTTGCAGAGCTCTCCTCAATTCTCTTTCCAGAATTAAGACAAAACACTCTGATTCACAGTAAATGACTGTTGAATATGCAGACAAGGCCTATAATAGGAATAGAAAAATGGAAAAACTGGAAAGTATTGATTAGTTGCACAATCAGAGCTCAACAGAAAAGAGTTATTCTCAGACTTAGAATGTCTTCTAAATCTAAAATTCCTACATGTCACTTATTAAATTGCATCGCTTATATTTTCAGATCCTTAGTGTTGTAACACAGAGTCACACACCTAACACACTTTGCCTGCGGTAGTCATGTTGTTTGTTTTTTAATTGACTTCTGCTTTTCTCAAGGACATTCCTCTTCTGAGAAATGGACTGGCTCAAGATTTCTGCTGGCAGCTTGTAGAGTACATTTGCCTTTATGACTGTGAACATCTAAAAAATGGCCACACATTTATTAAATTTAGATGGCACCATTTTCGTTATATATATCATTTTTAGTAAGGCTAGGAATGGTTCCCTGAAAACAGAGGCAGAACATCTATCCAAGTACGGTAGTTGGTGGATGGTTTGAAGGATGATAAATCTTCCATCCTGGACTTCTCAATCTGTGTCCATGGCAGCAAAACAGGGTAAATCCTTACAGGATTCTCATTTACTCAGTGCTAAACCTATTAATGGCTACCTCTAAGTGGCAAAACACTTGTTGTCTTGAAAAAGAATATGCTTTACTTTCAAGACAGAATCCTTAGTAACACTAAGAAAAGGTACATCAATGCACAAAGGCATTAGGAGACTCTCGAAAAATTCACCTTTTCAAGAGCAAGAGAAAGGAGTGAGCCCAGAGAAACTTCCATGAAACAGAAGAATGGTTCACTTGAGAATCAAAGCTTAGCCAATGCCATGCAAGGAGCCTATTGCTGCCCTTCCAGGTGGTTTGTGCAACAGGAAGCATTCTTAATTTCATAGAATATTCTCAGTTAGAAGGGACCCACAAGGGTCACTGAGTACCACTCAAACTGAATGGCCCTCACAAGGATCTAACCCCACAACCCTGGTGTTATTAGCACCATCCTGTAACCAACTGAGCTAATCTTAGGGTATATAGTCCTTCCTTATGCATTATTTAACATCTATCAAGTCATTGTGAACATCATACTGCCTTTGTCATCACAGTGGTGCCTGTGTGTATGCTACATTCTTCAGAGGTGAAGACACAATACCAGCTACAAATCAAGGGCCAGTGTCAGGAAAAAACCCACAAGCAAACCAGTTAGTTGAAATTCACTTGGTGTATTGTTACACTCCACCCTAGAAGGTGAGACTAGCCCAGGTTCTTGTTAATGGATCTCTTGGGGTAGATTAAAGTGAAACAACACTGAACGATCATTGCTTGTAAATATATGCATATGTAAGGTTTATTTTAGAATAGTTTGGTTGCAATGGAAAGCAGGTATGTGGCCATTTTCGTTATTATTTTCTAAACTAACATAGCAATACAAAAGCATAAAAGTAAGAAAATGTGCAAGAAAAAAAAGGGAAGAAAAGATAAGACTAGAAAAGATGTCACCACCTGGGGAACTCACACACTTTGGTTGTTGCAATTTTGTCTTGGGTTGCAGCTTTGTCTGTTGGTCAAAGTGATGGTCACAGACTGGATCAGGCAGCAGGAGGAACCCACAAAACACACCATTCAGTGGGTTAATATATATGCTCAGGCTCGATGGGAACACCCTGGTGCCTCCTCTGGGGTGGGCATTTCACACTGAATGACTTTCTTTTGCACCTTCTAAGTATTTACAGCTGCCTATTAAGTCAGTGCAGTTGAGTTCATTATGGCCCGTGATGGCCCATCAGCAGAGATGAGCACCTTCAGGCTACTTGTGAGTGTTCGGGCACTCCCCAGCAGGGGAGTGAGCTCCTCAGCTGAGTTCACTTGTGTAAGGACAAAGCAGCAGTTCCAACAGCTTGCAGGATTTGCCTCTTTACATGCATTAACCTTTTTGTGCAGATTGGAGCCATGGGAGCTTGTTAGGGAGTTGTATCATAATGCAGGTAAACAGTCAAACATTAGTGGGGAACCAAGGCAAAAAAGACAAAGTAAGCAAATTGTTGGAACAAGTAATAGAAAAGAACCAAATAAATTCAAATAGAGGAGGAAGAAACCTCTTCCTTAAAGAGACCTCAGGATAATTTTGATTAATCCCAAACTCCTATTCTTGAAGTAGATTGAAACTGTTTATCTGAGGGTTCAGAGAGTGGAAAAAGCAGTTTAACTCTAGAGAAAAGATCATCTGGATTATACTGTTGTAATTTAAGTTAGACTAACAATAAATCCTTAGTTCCATGTTAAAGATGTGCTCTCTTTGCTCATGACAAGATTCTGAGTTTAAACCTATTTCAGAGTTAAGTGCTTGGAACTGGTAAATAGTAAAGATTTCTGAATGATTACTATCTTGCCCCCCACCCCCCTTCCCAAAAACAGAGAAAAAAGGTATGAGAACATCCAGTACTCAATTTTAACGTCTTCCTTGATATTTTTGGGCAATACTGATATATGAAGAAATAGATATAAATGGCTCAGGAATCATGTTAAGGTGCAAACTGGGAAAAGATTTCAAGCTGTAACACTTAAGTCCATAACAGTTTTCTAAATAAAGAAGTTAGGACAAGGAGCTAAAACTTTTCATGATTTTTCCCCAAAAATTTATCAAGTTGATTTTTTGTCAATGCAGAAGTGATATTGCAGATACTATTTTCAGCTTGTAATGGGTGATTGACTTTTCTTAATTCTGAGGGCATAATGAAGGAAGAGTTGAATTATGTTTTTGTATCATGCTTTTATATTACATTTCTATCTCAAAATGTATGCTTCAGGGCCTCCCAAAAGAACAACCAGGTAAAATAAGGGTTTTCCTTCCTGACTACCAACACCCTCCCACCTGCACATCTTAAGTGGGGAAAATATAAAGAGGAAAATTGTCTTCCGCAGTATTAAAGTTTTCTACAGCTAAACCCAAAAGAAACCACCTTTATGATTCCAGCAGAATTACAGTTCTGTTGTTATTTAGGAATGCTTTTTATTTAGCTGTAAATGAGAGTATCAGAAAGACATTAAGGAACAAATTTTTTACAGTTCAAGTTGTCAAGAAACAAGATACGTTTTCATTTTGTGATTTGCCTTTCTATCACAGAATGTGGTCTATTTTTAAAGGAATGAAGAACAAGGAAGATGTTTTAATGTCTTCTAGTTTATGCTATCAAACTAGAATTTTCTCCATAAAGAATGAAGGAAGTCCTTGCTGGCTTCAGGGAGGAAAGTCTCAATGAGCCTGGATGGGAAACTCTAGCAGCTCTAGAATTCCATATTTTCTTGATGCATCATTTACAAATGTATATCTAAAATAGCTCACTGAGTAGGGGAAGTTATTTGTGTAAAGTAACAATAAGTGTCACACGTTTGACTCAGACCCAAACACTTCAAAACATGTTATGACTGTAAACTTCTGCTAAAACTGCCCAATGTTATCCATTGTGCCTCAGAGTAAGAGTTCACCTTTTCTGGGTCACATGGAAACAAGCAACATCCCACTGTTTGAATACTGTGTAAATGGTTGGATGCAATAATAGTGGTTCTGTTTCTTCTTCATTGTGTGGTTTATCAACAAGGACCAAGTAGCAGAGGCAAGGTGATAGGGTAGAAGAACCTTGACTCTCCCTCCATGTTCCTAGAAATCATTTCCAGCAGAGATTTTTTTGTAGAGATTACTTACTGTTTCAATCCAATGTGTGCCAAATGGCATAGACATACCCATTCAATGCCTTTTATTGTTCAAAAGAAAAGATATTGGTGTTTTTTAACAGTAGTCTCTTGCAACAATGAACTCCCTAAAGTGTTGAACTGGAATCCTAAAAAATAAATACTTTGCTATTTTTTTTGAAAATTTGGATTTAGATATCAGTATAGAGCTTCATTTGTCAGCAGTATTGTAAAGCTTTTAGATACTTAAACTTCTCTCAGTTAATTTTATTCTATCAAAAAGAGTTGCTTAAATAGCTTGAGCCTATTCACACAAAGGAGCAGCCAGTGATAATTACAATTAAGCCTCTTCTATTAACATGCAGATACTTATGGCAAAGCTCATGTAAAAATGTACAGTAAAAACCAGGCTGAAATGAATAGAATTAATTGCACAGGGCTCTAAAGACTTACTGTGAATTCTTCTCTTTGTGCCAAATAGCTACTAAAAGTCCTGGATGCTGCTGTTAGATATCTGCAAGCTGTTCTGGTGGTTTCTGGTTTGTGATTCCCAGCTATGTTTCTAATGTGCAAAATAATGAAGTCCAGTGAAATTGTCACTTTTTTAAAATGCCAAGTTTGAAATAACCCAGCACCCTCTTTGTTCAATATATTACACCTCCATTCCCATACCTACAAACAGTATGGCTATGTAATTATACTTTCCTCAGCAATTTTTTTTTTCACTTCAAGGTTTTTTTGTGAGTCTTGAAGAATATTGATGTTAACTCTCCTGTGTCTGTATTTCAGCACCTCAAACTACCATAATTCAAAATGTATCTTTTCGGTTCTCAGTTTTGTAGGTATGGGTCTGTTCTTTCTATGTGGACTTTAACAAAACTTTAGTCACAGAATCAAGTCCACTTTATATGTGTAGCAGGTGGTTTGCATGACAGTCAAGAAAACTAAGCCAGTACAGGTAAAATAAAAAACCATCTTCACTAATTCATTATTTTTTTAATTTTAATTTTATTGGAATGAGTTTATGTCGCTGTAGTACCAGGGACGGAGAGATGCAGCACACACAAATCCAGCAAGAAATGGAATAATTTATTAATTTACAACCCCGTTTATATATTCTAGTTTCATAAAGTGATTGGTCAGTGATCACCCATCTCCTAGGGAGATTGGCCAAAGTCTTACAACACCCATTTTCAAAACGTTTCTCCAATGTACCAAAAACAGAACTTAGACAAACACCAGGTGTTCAGATATTGTTTACAAGAACCATCTTACTGTTTTCATAGCTTGCATGAGAAAGGAGAGGTTCTCATAGAATATTGCAAGAAGCTGGAAAAACCTTCTGCTAGCAGCTTTTCAGTATCCACAAGTGTATATCCATGCCTCTATTTTGTTTCTTTTAACTGAACTTCAGAATGATTCTGAAATCTAAAAATAAACATTTTTATAAACTTTCTGTATGGTATGGTGCCTCTTCCTGCCTGAAATGAAACAGTTCCTGTGAAACAGTTAAATTTTTAATGACTGGATAATTGGAAGATAAGTATTCATAAAAGGTTTCTTCTCATCAAATCTGTATTGTTAGTACATTCTTCGATTTATTTATAAACCTCTGCAAGAGACCCAAGTTCTGAACTGTAGAACTATTTGTATTTATTTATATTTTTGAGCTGCACTATTACCAATTTGATGGTGTTTATTAGAAACAATCATATATGGAAAAACCTGAATAATTTGCTAAATATAGAGATGGGGCTGTTTCCAATGAACACATAATTTTCATCTGACCAAATTTTTCATTGCTATATCAATTTAGTGCAGCATTCATAGTGAAGCAAAGGCTAGTTTTCTCAGCTTCTATGCTAAAATGGGCAAAATTTTTGCTTAAATTAATCTAGTCACATTATTATCTCTCTATCTTACGTATTAGCACAGTGGCTGCCCAGGAAATTACTGCCCCAGACCCATCTCATGTGGCAAAATAAGCAAAAGAAGAATAGCAAATGAATACCCAGATGCTCTGGTCTTTTTTTCAGCTGCGTTATAGAACACTAAAAAAAGACCTTTAGATAATGATTATCAAATAAAATGTCTGCTGTTAATGATAACCTACCATAATTAACAGCTGTAGTTAAAACATTTGAGATGGTTTGAACCTGAGTTGATGGACAGTTGTTTAGACCAACAGCGCTTCTCGAAACTCACATATTTCAACCAGGTGGGAGCCCGGGAAATCTCTCTTCCTTCCGGCTTTCGGGCTGGTAACAGGGCTCTGGCCGCCTGGGCCTGACCACTCGGCCCAGGCACGGGCTGGGGCCAGGCCCACGGCTCTGTGAGGGC
>VZRQ01000574.1:207776-308933 GCA_013397975.1 Machaerirhynchus nigripectus
AGTGAAGACCCCTTGCTGCCAGGGGAAAAGAAGACCTCTGTTCCTGAGATGCAGATGCCCCTAGAGGCAGATGACAAGAACCTTTGCTCTTGAACAGCTCATCCTTAAAATGGCACCCCATTAGCTAAGACTGAACCCTTGAAAACAGCTGTGGGGAAAGCTGTAAGCTGAGGGAGGGACTTTCCCATGCCCGCAGAAAACCACCCTGGGCGGCTGTTTGTGCTATGACGTGGAAGCCACAAGAAGACTCCTTGTTGTGGAGAGGCCCCATAGCATGAGCAAAAGAGACTCCTCTCCCTAAATGAACTGATGGAAGACTATTACAGAGTTGATAAACTGACTGAAATAATCTCAAGTTTGTGCCTTTATGTTGTAACTGGAAAGAGGGGAGAGGATGGGGGGAAGAGAAGTGTTCTGACGGTGTATTTTGACTCTTATTGATCCTTTTCTTTTAGTTATGTTAATAAACTTCATATTCTTTAAGTTTGGAGCCTGCTTTGCATTCCTCCTAATTCTTACCTCACAAAAGGTAAAAGATGCGAACCAACCCCCTACAACATTACACATTAAAATGCAGAAAAAAACTTCGATAACAGGTATAAATTCAAATTATATGACCGGGACTCTTGAAGATCATCTTCAGGCAGGGTTGCTTTTTATTTTAGGAATAGAAGATGCATCAGTGGGTCCATTTCATGAATACATCAAATCAGTTCTTCACTTCTACTAGAAAAAAGTTTCATCTTAAAGAACATGAAATTACTGAAAAATGCCATAATTAATCAAACTTTCATCTAAAACTTATACCAGTCACAAGCCAATTAGTTCAAACAGTCAGTGAGAAACAAAACCCCTTATTTCAATATTTTTAGCATGACGAAGTTCCAGATAAAACAGCCAGTTATCGTTAAAATGACAGCCAAAACATCTAACAGCTGGAGCTCATTTCACACTAACATTTCTCAGGCATTTTGCTCAAAGCAGTTTCCTAAACTCCCTAATAACAGAGGTATGGGCAGATAACAACTTAGGTCATGACTTAGATGTTTATGTCTTTCCAGTGATTATAGAGGAAAGCAAATAAGCAAAACTGCCTAGATGAGATGTTTAACTCATGATGGTTAATGCTAGGTAAGAGTAATCCTTTTTCCATTATCTACTATTTTTTTCAGATATTTCTTTCTAAGGAACTTATTACATTAGATCTGACTTTGTACTTTCTATGTACATGAGGTACTGGCAGTGATATACAGCTGTATATTGTCTTCTGCCTGCCTTTAGCAAAATATAAATTATTTCACAAAACAGTCTGGAATAAGATGCTGGAGTAGCTATTCCAAGTGGAGTTATATCTGTTTCAAATATCAAGGGATTTTTTTAGTATTAACCTCATTTGGAAACATATTAGCCATTCCAGAATAAGCCAAGCAGAATGGTAAAAAGCTTCTCAAAGCCAAATTAGCTAATGCCTGAATTATGAGTTATAGAGCACTCTCAGCATGGTACTAATTAGTGCTCCCTAAATTACCCACATACATCTATTGTAACTTTAACTGATGCTACACTAGCAAGAATTACAGTTCCTTCAAAGCTATTTGAATGGTGTCTCTCCTGTGTTTTGCAGTACAGAAATGGCCACAGGCACACATATTAGAATCTGGATTGAAGCTATGAGAGGGGTGAGTTCAGAAGCTTTCTACTGAACTGAGCAAACTCTTTTTTCAGTTTCTGTTCTGTAATGTCATTCTGTCTTCTGTTCATAATCTGTTCTGTTCTGTAATGTCATTCTCAGAATTTCGTAGATAAATGGGGGAAAACAATTTGGTGACTAAATTAGTACTGAGAGCTCTAACAACATGAGCAGGCCTGCAGTAGTGTGCTTTGTAAGAAATACATGGGTGCTTCAGTTTACTCATCTTAAAGTTTCTGTTCTGAAAGGCTGTGCAGCCTTGCTATGCTGTTCTGTCACTTGCAGATCTTTCTGCTTGGAAAACACTGTTTATGTTTAAGTCATTATTATCCCTTCCAGAGGTTTTCCCAGACAAAGGTACTGCAACACTTCAGATGCCCTCAGGGACCTCCAACTCTAATTATTTACATGAGTGAGATTTTAAGACCCTAAGAAAGATTTTACATCTCTAAGGGAAGTATATTGTAAAGGTTTTAAATGCAATGCCGAGAGACTTCAAAAGAATTCCCACCAAGTGAGACTTGGCAATGATAGCTCAGCCAAACTAAAGTGGAAAAAGCTGGAATTTTAACTTTAACTCTGGGAGCTCTTGCTTTTGCCTATTTTTGCCTGGATCTTTAATCTTACATGTATCCTGTGATTTAGTATTTTATTTAGGCTCCAAGTAATGAAAAGCATTTGGACATGAAATCTCATCAACATATCCAATAAAATGTTATTAAATTCTGAATATTTCAAATATCAAAGAGTTTAGGAGACTTATGTACTTTTAAATGTTTAAATGTCACTAGGTAAAAAATATATTTTTGAAGTTTAAGGCAAACTGTCACACAGCTGAATTATTTTCCATGTCTAACTATTAATCCACCTGTTCTTTCTGAAAGTTGTTTGAGAAACTAATTTGGTTATCGAGCTTCTTTGTGGTGGGATAACCATGGGATAATCTGTTTGCAATTTGACGAAAGTGCATTTTAAAAGAGAACTCTAAATCTAAACAAGTTGAATCAACTGTAAAATTATTATAATCACTTAGGTCATGGGAATAATGACTACATGTGTGAATTCAACTTAACCCAGTGTACTTGTTCTAATTCAATGTTGGTTGCAAAGTGAAATGGAGCTCCTCAGTGGAAAAAAATGGTCAAAAACTGACCTAAATATGCAGGTAACAATATACTTAGATTAGATGCACTCGTAAAATATTAAGAAAAAAATAAAGCTGGTTGAATATTTTTTAAAATAAAAAATTGTCAGGGTCCAACACCAAAACATTTTTTCTAAGTAGCTGCATTCCAGACCTATCTTCCCAGTCCTGAACCTTTAATTCAGGATACTAATCTGCAAAAAAACCCACAAACAAACCCCCAGCCAGCCAACAGACCAACCAACCAACCAACCAACCAACCAACCAACCAAAAAGAACCCCGCAACCCCCCGCCACAAACAAAACAAACAAAAACCCCAGACAAACAAAACAAAACAGAAGCAAATGAAAAACAAAAAACAAACAAACAAACAAAAAACCCCACCAACCAAAACCAATAAAATACAAAGCAAAGCAAAACACCCTTTTCAAGGCCATGTAAATCTATCTTTGATGTCAGCTGTCATAATGAAATTGCTGATTCTAGGTCTAGAGAAAAAATATGTACCTCAGGGTCATTGAGATAAGTATCTATAGATATCAAAAGTGAAGAATAAATGTTTGAGAGCAGGAAATACCCACTTCTGTTGAAGCAGTACATGAATGTAAAAAATACTGTTAGCACTTTTTGAAGTCCATAAAAGGTTATAGTGCTCTCCCTGTAATGTCATTCTGGGAACTTTGTAGATAAATGGGGGAGAACAATTTGGTGATTAAATTAGTACTGAGAGCTCTAACAACATGAGCAGGTCTGCAGTAGTGTGCTTTGTAAGAAATACATAGGTACTTCAGTTTACTCATCTTAAAGTGACATGCATTATTAATTCTTATTCTCCAGACAGTTTATAAAGGTGATTTAACAATCCTGCCATGCTATGCATCATAATTTTTACTTTATCAAATAACTGTATTAAATATAACAGGGACAAAACAATAATTTTTATGTGTGTTCTCATTGTGTCTGCCAAATACTGTCCCAGAAAGATTCACTCTACCTGACAAGACTGAGATTCCCTGCAATGTTTTTGTTAGTGGATAGTCAGACAAAAACTTTCAGAGATCTCCATTATCTTTACACTCACCTCTTTTTATTGTAATTTTCCTCTGTTAATTTGTTAGAGGTTATATTTTTAAAAGTACATTTACATTCCATTCCTTTACACGGGACAGAATTTTTCCACAATAAACCAGTGGAAGAAAAAAGATCTTCCTTCATAACTACATTTAATTGTTTTTTTTGCTTAAGTAACAAGAGAAAGAGGTTTTTGTTAGTAGAGGGTAGTATCAGCACCATATCAGTGGGGATGTTCCCAGAGATATCAAAGCTGGGGGTGTGTATCACAGACTGAAGAGCCTCCTTCCTTCTCATGACTGCATAGCACTGATGAATCAGAGCCATTTACCAATCAGGTATATTACAGATATATTTTTGTTACTCAGATTATAAGATTTCAAGTTTTATTTCTCTCTGAAACCATGATGATGCATTTTTTGTTTTTTAACATTTTTCTTAGTACTTTACAGAAGTGACTTATTTTTTCTTCAAAAGACATCCTATATCTCCAACACCCTGAGAATGCCTCAGAACCTGTATTTTCTGCATTTTTAAGTCACTTTGTGATTTCCGCATAAAGATATTTACTTCTATTCTGTTTGTTTGTCTTTCTTTTATGTAGCAACTATATACAACGGATCAGAGGACAGTGGGCAGTTTTAATACTGCCTCAGATAATGCATCTCTGAGTGACGTAATGAAAGAGCAGCCATGCAAAGCATCTGAATGAACATCATGGCCATATCCACCACCCTACAAGGCTTTCTAATTGTCCTCATACTCTCGAGTGAACCTTTTAGATTCTGCAGGGACAATAGTATAATGATGGTTTCTACTTCTACTCAGTACTGTTTAAAAACAAAGATAGCAAAATTTTAATGTAACAAAGATGTATTTATTGAAGAAAGGTCATTTGCTGCTTTTAAATTCGATGTTAGTTCTCCAACTATGGCACAATAAAATGACATTCCATAAAGATAAGAATACAGCTTAATCTGATAAAAGGGTTTAGATAACAGGCTCTTCAACTCACACTTCAAGTTTTACAGTCTTCTGCTATTCATGCAAACCTACCCTTTCAGTCAATGAACTAGTAAGGATTTTGTAATGCAGATGAAGTTTTACAGACTTTCATTAAAAATCTTCTCAAGCAAGTATAAACAGTTTCTCCCTCCTTGTTTTCTCTTGCAAGCAAGTTGCACTTTGAGCACAAGTAGAGGAAATTCCAAGTTTCTTTTAGGTTTTAGAGAATGAAGTGAAAGTGGGTTTCACTATATTTCATTTTTGTTATTTAAAAGTGAGATACCCATTCTGACTGCAATAATACAACCTTTCTCTGCAATCAGTGGAACCTGATAAACTTTTCCATGGGCATACCCATTCTATCCTAGAAAAGAGTCTATGAAAGCCTTAGACTTCCCACTTATAAAGCCATGCCAAAATCTTAGTTCAACCTGCTTGAAGAATAAATTTTTACTTTTGTTCGATCTTTATTCATCTTTAATTATGTTTCAGTAACCTTTGGTGTTTATTTATGTTCCTGAATAAGAAATAATACCTTCTTTAGGCAGTATTTAAAAGAAGATTTTACATGGTGCACGTAAATATAGTTTTACCACTGACAGTAATTTCCCAAAATGCTACACTCTCCTCATGCACAGTAAAATATGCATTAAAGTTCATGTACTTCATTTAAAATGAACAGGAGTATAATTTTGTTCCTTTCTTCTGAAAACTGCTTTTACTATAATGTGGATTCTTTTACTTTTAATCTCTTTCAGAGTCACACTTTAGGATACATGCAAAACGTGCTATTCCAGAGGGGCAGGTGTCATGCTTTCCTCAAACCTCCCTTATGACAACGACACTGAATAATAGCTACAGGTTTTCATTAGTGGGTCAAACCACATTAATGAGGTCACTGTCCTCTCTGCATTTAACCCAGAAATAGCAGCACTGAGAAGAGAATCAATTTGACTAAGGCTAGTCAGTTCAGTGACAGAACAAGAGAACACGTTTTCCCTGAATCTCATTCCATATCTCTACACTAGGCTGTTTATAATCGAATGGTTTACAAAAAGGAACATGTAGGACATTCACAAATACCATTGGATTGTCTGTCTTATTTTTAAATATTTCTTTACAGAATAGTGGTCGGTCATTTTTTGTTTAAATAATCACATGTAAACAGAGATACAAAGTCAGTGAGATGAGACAAATATCAGCAATTTATGCAAGTACATTTCCTGAAAATTTCCCTGAATGGGGCTTTTCTGAAAGGTTTGCCTCTTGTCTTAAGAACTGCTGATATGCCACAGAAAGTCTTGAGGAAGAGGCTACAGGAGTTTTAAGAAGATTCTTAAGTAATTTCTCTCATGTTTATTAACTATTTTTCTGTAATTTTAAGACTTTTTTGTTTGTTTGATTGGTTGGGTTTTTTTTCTCATAAAGAATGCATACTTTCCCAGTGTGTTCGGGTTTGTTGTTTTGCTTTGGGGGGTTTTGGATGTTTTTTCTGTTTCTTTTTCTTTTTTTTTTTTTTTCCTTAATAAGAATGATCTGAGATTTTGGTATGGTCTTCAGATTTATTTCACACTTAAAGGTTTATACTGTCATTCTCTCCAATCTATACTGGTATTATACTTCAATGTTTTTGTTCACTGAGTGTTCAGAAGCACAGAATTCGTATTTGGATGGTATTTAAAAGGTTGGTCTTACAGAGCCTTTTGCAAAGCTTTTCCCAGAATTTGTGGCCATCTACATATTCTATATGTAATCACGAAGAAAAGGCTGGGTATATAGAAATGCCAGGCACAAACAAAAAAAATACACATGATTACGCAGTCTTTAATTGCAATGTGATGCAGACACACCAGAAGCTGAAGAAAATTTCCAAGTTTCTGTTAAACTGGTATGTCCTAATGTTGTATGGTTAACCATACAGCTCTAAAATATCTTTTAGAAAGAATTTATTTCACCTGCAGTTTCCTAACAATTCTGTGTGCAAAGTAAAAAAAGTAAATTCTGGTTTCTGCTTATTTAAGAATCTTTCAGCTGTGAGTTAAAATTAAGTTTAAACAATGTACTTTCAATACTTCAGCATTTCACCAGTAGAAGCTGAAGAGTGAGTGGCTATAACTGAGTCAATGGGAGACTTTCTTTTGTATGTATCAATTCCACATATGTTGATGAAAGCTATTTTTTCATACAGTTCCCTTTCTTAGAAGAATCTTTCCATATGTTTGATCAAGGGATAGAGGTGGTGTTTTCCCAGATCTTACGAAAGACTTACCAAAAGTTCTCCAACTTCACATGTCTCCTGGAAACCCCAAGATTTCCCATATATTTCTAGGTAAATATCTTCCCATGTTTCTTTTGTAACTATGAGGCTTTTAATTTTCAATGTTTCCATTATTTACTTGATTGATATGTTCCCAAAATTTTTTTTAAGAATTAAGCATCTGAGAACTGTGGCCTATAATAAGTGGTTTCTTAGAAAAACAAAGCACAGTTTGAAATAAAGGGAAATTCTCTAACCTGATGACTTTTCTTGGAAAATCTTTGAGATGTAGTATAAGTAACAGAGATGCTACCACTTCTCAAAGAATCCTATTAATCTTTTACAGTTAAAAGTGTTGGGAAGCGAAATGCAGTTTTCTTTTTCATCTGTTTCTATAATAATTCTTTTCACCCCAAAGTGCTTCACAAGCCGAGCCTACTTCCCTCATCACAGAATAAGGATCTTCCAGTTTGAAAAAATCAACTGCTATTTAAAACAAATAGAAACATCAGAGATACTTGAAGATAGAACTTGAAACATCTTTTTAAAAGGACAGAAGAAATTTCTGGGATACTTTTGCAAACACATTAAGGATATTAATTCGTAAAATCATAAGAGATGTGAAAAAATATGCTCAGTATCAGTATTTTTCAATTATTTCCTATAAATTAGAAAGCAGTGACAGGTGTATCTTCTCTGCCATTTATTGCTTAATTGGTATGATAACGAAGCTGTTCTATGTCTAGATTAGCTGTATTGTTATTTTATATGGATTAACATACAATGCTGCAAAATGACCACCAAAGAGAAAAAAAAAAAAAAATCTGAGCTAAAAGTTCTGCAGGTTTCAGGGATTTTCACCTCCAACTGTGTATGAGGAGAGAGCACTGCTCTAATTCAAGTTCTCCTTATCAAAGAGGGGATAGTGTGCTAGAAAGGTAGTATGTCTGCTTCCCTACAGTTGCCACATTAAGACAAAATAAATTAAACCATTAAACCCAAGCTTTCAGGATGGTATTTAACTGCACTGTAGTAGGTCAGCAAGTAGCAGCCGTCTCTAAATGAACTTTTGCTCCAAACTATTCAGCTTTACAATATTTATTAGGGAGAGGATTACATCAGTACTGCGTAAGATTTACTGTAAAGATTCATATAGATTTTCAACCCAATTGCTTTTATGTGTTGTCTCTCTTTCAAATATACTCATACGACACTCTCTAGACAAATATTTAATATTGTGAATTCTGGAAATTACATGCTGTGTAAAACTGATTCGGCTCTCAAGTTGTATCCAAGAGAAAAAATTAGTTCCTGACTAGAAAAGACTATCTGGGTTTTTTTTGTTTGTTTGTTTGGTTTTGTTTTTTAAGTCAATTCTGCATATTTTGTACTTACAGAAAATGCTGTCATCACGTATTTCACAGCAGTTCCCATGGAAACTCTGTTGCATTTCTTTGTGTGTCTGTTTTCGTTTCTGATTTGATGCAGCAACAGCTGGTGGTCATCCTGCAAGTTAAATTAAGTAAAGAGTTCATTGATTTTACTGCCCTCATAGTCTCTTTCTCTCTCAAACACTGACCTTCTCTTCATATACTGGCTAAGAAGCACATCATACTGAAGGGCATTTGTATATCCCCTGTGTATTCACTTATGCCATATGAGCAAGATTCACAAAGGAACATTAAATTATTGGTGGGACATGTGGAAATAAACTGAGCATAGAAAATGGCATTATGAGAGGGGTGAACTGGTACCTAAGCAAAAGATATGGACTTTGCATATGGCCAAGCATAAATAAATCAGTTTGGGTACAACATGAACTTCAACCAACCCTCAGATAAAAGTTATTTTAGTTCTAATATTATAAACCAGTGCTTCAGTTGCCACGGGCAAAACAGTCTTGGTACTAGGAATATAATTTCATTTCATTTATTGCCAACTAACATAATTTTTTTGTTATGGTCTCAGATATTGAAAAATGAAAAACAGTCAGCTAGGAAAAAGCCACACCTTTTCTGCTTGTTTCTCAGGTTTTGCTTCAGTCCACCACCTTCCTTCCCCTTTTTCTAGTCTAAATTTCCCTTGCTTTTGTAGCACAATACACGCAGTCCTTCCCCCACCCTTTGGAGAGGCAATGGGCAATGCAAGAGATTAAGTCAGTGTGCAGCCATTTCTTTCTACAGCCATTTACATCTTACTCTTTTCCTCCACTGCTGCTCACTTCTTAATTATTTCCTGTGCTCCAGTGTGGAGCATTCATGGGCTGCTGTATACTTCAGGGTGACCCTGCACTGGCGAGTGTCCCTTCATGGCCCCAGTACCTCTGAGGGTGTCACTACCCCAGTCCCTCCACTGGCTACATTCTCTGTAGGTCTGTTCCTGCCCTACTGTGGGTTCATCCCTGGACCCAGTTCCTTAGGGCTATCGGTGATCCAGCATGGGTTGCCCATGGGTCACAGTGCCTCCTCTGCCAAAGCACAGCTCCTTCCAAGACTGCGTTTCCAGCATGTCTCCATCAATGGCCTCTCACACATTCCTCTTCCATTTCATTTCTGCAGACAGGCCTCTTCACATTTCTCCTCACGTCCTGTTTTTGTGTCCTCCTGTGTCTTCTCTCACATCTCCTTCTGCTTCCCCCTTCACGTGGTCTCATGTACATCCTGCACCAATATCTCCCACCCTTTCTTAAACGTGTCCAAGCCAGTGCGCTGTGTACTTCTCTGACAGGCTGATTTTGCTGCATTCAGTGGGACAGTCTGTGCCAGTGGGACTCCCTTACTTTCTAAATTAATTTCTAGTAACACTTTTGTCCCTTTTCAGATGATCTCTTAGAAATAAGAAACTCAATTGGTAAAACAGCTAAGACCTTGGGATTTGCAAATCAGCAGAAGTCTGGGCATTTCTAAGTCATAACCATGCTAGACTAAATTAAACTCATAGTGAATCAAACTTCATTTTTTATACATGTGGTCAATACTGGTTCCAGATGCCTTCTACAATCTCCTGTGACACCTCTAAAACAGTATCTTGCAGCATTGTCTGCTCAACCCAGCCCTCACCTTCTCCCCCTCTCAATTCAGAGGTAGAACTAGCGTAGATAGTGCAGGCTTCAAAGATTAGGGATCCTTACTTTGAACAATTATGAATTAATTTGTTTATGATCCAGACACATTTTCTGTCATTCCTGACATATATCTGTGCACATGGATTGGCATAAAGTTTAGTGTGTAAGGAAATGCCTGCAATAACCTGGTAAAACTGAAGAATTAATGCTGTTTGGTGCCATTTTGGCAAGTGAGGATTTTGCATAATTTCTCCCACTCTACAAGCAATGGAAATTTTTCTTTATGTAAAATTATATAAATTTTCATTTGCTAATCCCCAATGACTTTCAATCAATCTATCAAATAGTGGTTACAATAACTTCTTTTTTTCTTGTTCTATTTTTGCTATTTTGAATCTTGCTGTTAAACATTTTAGGCACAATTCAGGGCACCTTTCTCTTTCTCTTTCTCTTTCTCTTTCTCTTTCTCTTTCTCTTTCTCTTTCTCTTTCTCTTTCTCTTTCTCTTTCTCTTTCTCTTTCTCTCTTTCCCTTTCTCTCCTTCTCTTTCTCTCTCTCTCTCTTCCCTCACTCCTGTCTTTCCTGCAGATCAACACCAAAGAAAGAAATCTGTGGGAATAAGAAGAGCTAGGCAATTTTGTTAGGTGTGTAATAACTTCTTTTCTCTACAGGTATCACGACCCTCAAGAGGAATGAACCCATGACCTTTTACTCTGCTTAGTAAAGGAACATCTTTATTACTAGCTATAATATCACACACTAAAGTGAGGATATAAATTCTATACACAGAGAGATAATATCAGGTTTTATATTCACAGAAGACTAGATTAAGTTGAGGGTGACATTAGTTACTGCAGTAAGGTCTGAAGATCTTTTACAGAAAAAAGAGCGTACTTTCTCACCTCCTGCACGTAGCTAAACTCTACATACACATATACCACGAGAGCTGGAAATTACTGGTCACTTTTCACTTGCATGCTCACAGCTTATTATTTACTGTGTCTCTGACTGCTTCAGGTAAATATATCACTAAAATTAGAATAATGTTTATTGTAGTAATTACTTAATTATAGTCAACTAGCTTTTACAAAGGTATGTTTATTGACTATGAGAATGAGTCAGAAAAGGTGCCTTGTTTCCCTCCAAATTTTACTTGTTTTCTAAAAATCTGGTAGGATTACATGGATAACAAATACTATGAAAAGAAAATTTTAAAAGTAGGTACATAATCTGAAAAAAGATTAGGTTTCATTTGTTGCCAATGATGTATTATTTATATAATGTTTCTCTTTGAAGGGGCAATTTTAAAAACAATTTTACCCTGTTGGAAACAACAATTTTATTCTATTTCCTGTACAGGGAGAGAGGCCACACATATGCTAAGTACAAATACTATTGCCACCCTGAAAATCCATTTTTTGAATTAATATTATTTATATTGAAACAGATGAGAATTTTTAAATTAAAGAGTGATTCTTCTGCAGACTTCTCTATGATATATTTGACTTCCTTGGATTATAAGGATATAGAAATACTTTTAGAAGTAGAAAGCAGTAACAAAGGTAAGGGGTCTGTTCTGAGTTCTCTACTTTGAAGTTTTACTTATTGCACCAGAGAATCTACACACCTATCCTAGTACCAGTGGAGAGATAAACGACAACATACACAGGTTTTGAAAATTATTGCTGTGTAATATTTAAATGAATATGTGGGGAAATGTTGCTTGTGTGGATGTGCAGATGATTGCATGCTTTTTTTTTAAATAATCACCTATGTCAGTATATCAGTATAAAAAGCATAAAAGTCTTAAACCTATTACTGTCATTGCTTCCTTCCTTGGCAACTACAGCCATGAGAACTAAACCATCTTCCACTCAGCCACAAATTTTTTCAGGACTTTTTCTCTTCCGTATCTATGATTTCTTTTTCCCCAAAATATCTTATACAGAATTTAAAAAAAAATTGACTTATTGTTAAATGTGGTGAAAAGACTGTGCCACCCAAAAAATATTAAAGATTCTGTACTATAATTATGGGTGAGGATTTTATTATTGCAGTATAGATAGAGCTGCCAAATTTCATCTTTTCTCCTTGTTCATGAGAATGCTTAAAAAAAGCACTGAAGTTACAGATCTAGCAGTCTACTTGTGCAAATCACATAAAAAAGGACTGGAAGTCCAAGAACTGTGAGTGATTAGATGTATCTCATGTCCCTTTCAAATAGATTTCCATGCTAATTTTCATCGTTACCAGATACTGTTTTAGACGCACAGATACCCAAGTTTCTACATGTCTTGTAAGCAGTTACTAGACACCCACAGATAGACTGGAGGTGAGCACTTGATTCAGCTGTGTCACCATGATCCTGTCCACTGGAAATCTGACAGAGGTTTTATGTCTTTCTTTAATAGCTGCCTCTTTCCATCTTGATCTCATTTTAGTCTAAGTGAATATTTCTTCAGATATCTCTTACCTGCAGCTGTATAAACGACATGTGGGAAGAGCAAGCTTTAGGAACACTGTGCTATACTCTTCCATGAATGCTGCCATTGTGCTCTGAAAATATCATAGTCTGAGATTGATAGATGCTGTGTATTTATCTTTCTAATTTGAAAAAATAGTCTTATATTGTAATAGCTGGTTTTGCATCTGTTAAAGAGCACAGAAACAGAAAAAAAAAAGGATTTATCCCTGTACAAAGGAAATGTTAAGAAAAAAATAAACAAAAGGCAAGAAAGAATTCTTAAATAATAAATATATTTAATGTAAATGTCTTATCAGCAGTTTAGGTGTTTGTCAATCTCTCTGTTCATGCATTGGATAAATGAAATGATATCTTACTGCTGAGTAGTAGATAAGATTTATTCTATCTTTTAATCAAGTTCATGATCTACTGATAAGAGACAATGTTTAACAACTGAAGAACCTGACTGGAATCAGCTAGTCACATTTTATAACAAATTTTAATTTGGATCATAAATTGCAAAGGGAGATCATTTCCTAAAGATATGAAGACGTGAATAGGTTGGGAAGACAAAATGTTCTTTTTTCTCTCTGAAAACAGCATCTCACTCTATTACTGTTTATTTTTAAATCATTATTTCTACACAACTTAAAATTTAACGTAAGTATTTTATGAATGCTGTAATGTGATCCACAGGCATGAACTTTCAAATACTTTTGTAATCATTCATGTCAAGTGATTCTACAAAGATTTACAGGTTTCAAACCAGGACTGGAGTAACACTTTCCTTTGTAAATAGGTTTAATTAAATAAATCTAGGCTGTTTCAGATACCCAATGACCACTCTCCGGACTGGCATAAATCTCTGCAGTACAGCTGAAATCAGTACATCCACAGCAGTGCAATCAGGGCTTTACAATGCGTTAACTGAAATCCCCACTCCAAGCTCTAGAGACCAGACAACAGTGGTAGAGAAAGCAGTTACTTGGGAGTTAATAATGTGGTGAGAGAAGTAACAGAGGCAGCCTGAAAATGCAGAACATCAGAAAGGATGTGAAAGAAAAGCAGAGGTAATTGTTAATGTAGATCACAAATCTCTTTTACAATGAAAGACAGGAGGCTTAGGACCTCACAGCCCACAGTACAGGAAAGAGAGAATGGGAATAAACAGAATTACAGGCAGCACAGGAGTGAATGGATGAGCATAAGGAAATTAGGTAAAATACAGTAAATAATGGTATGCTTTTAATCAGTCATAATCTCAAAGTGTTATGATGTGTTTGAGGTTTTCATTTTTATTTCTTGCAGAAACTATGTGGAAATATCCTTAAGCCATCCTATAAATATTCACTAAGACAGCTTTTGACTCGCATGTTGTCTTTTGAAGTTATAGGAAAATGACAGGGTTTTGTTGCTTGAATTACCCTATTTCCTCCTTTATGCTGATGTATCATTTTTGCTTCCAAGGTTTCTGTCTGCCCAGATTAAACAGAACTCCATATGGAAATCTGCCCATGAGCTAGCTCCCTTTTTATACCTTGGAGCTTTACGTTTTGGCCAACCTTTCCCTTTAAACCATGTGATAAGATTTAATTCCGTATCTGCATCTTTTTGTATTCCCAAATCTAGTTATGTTCTATGGCTAATTAGACATTCATTTGCATAATTGACCCAATTAACTAAAAAAAATTCTGTCAAACCAATATTCTTATAATAGCTTTATTGGTGATAAAATGTAGAATAAATCAAGCTGCAGGACTCTTGCTGTGGCCTTTCCTGTAGGCATTTGTATATGTAATATCGGTTACCTCGATTTGGTCTCATGGTCTTTCTGGCAGTATCCACACCATACTCTTGCATAGGGAACCCTCTCTACAGAAACATAAAGATGTTTTTTTCACACATGTGAATTAACATCATCTTTTGCCTTGAAAGAAAATTGTGTAAAGCCCCCAAACTTAAAATACGAAGCAGTATCATGTTAATTTCTGGTGTGACATTTAAACTAAATCTTTCAAAGATCTCCTTGGTACTAGAGAAATACAGTCCAAAAAACAATCCCTCCACTAATGCACTAGAAATTCTCTCAGACAACATCCCCTGAATGCATTTAGAGTAATTTGTTTCAACATCTTATGTGGCAGAAACAAATTTTAGGGGAAAGCGCATTTACAGATTGAATTTTGGGGTGATAAAAAGGCATTAAATTTAATTTCTAAGAGAAAAATAAATCTTGAACTGATACTACCAGCAAAGCACTTAACTACTGTTCAGAGTTAGCATTTATTACAATTGCCAGAACACTTGAGTCCCTAGTTAGACAATCAAAATTTTACCTTATACTTTCAATTTTTATGTAACCATTGGCTATACAGAGATACAGGGATCATGATTATGGAGAGACAAATAGAACACATGAATTTCTAAATAACATTTTTCTCAAACTATTTACTATATCAAGCCCTAATCACTCCTAGTAAATAGTCTGACACACTTTGCTTGTTATTAATCTTCTTCAGAAATCTTTGCCATGACTTTGTATTTTCTCAGTACTCCAAAGGTACATAGCAAAAGCAAGAACATTGGGCTTCTTAAATAGTATTAATCATTCACCATAAGAGTGTAGACAAAACACAGAACCAAATCTCTTGTGAGAAACATGCATCTTAAGGAAACTGTCAGTAGGAAGATCACACAAGTTACATACTATTTACAAAATTGAGAAGAGCACTTTTTCCTCTATTTCTTCAAATTGTGTACACAAGATGTCCATCTACCTTAGATTTTACAGAACCTTCCAACAGAAAATGGAAATTTGGGACTAAAAATGGAAATGCAGTGAAAATGCAAAAAGAAGAGCTCATTGTAGTGAAGTGAAGAAAAGAAAAAGACGGGGTTTTGTCATAATCTAGGTGTTTAAAGCTCTTTTAGGGTTAAATGTCTCTGTAGCATCCATCATACACGTCTCTTGTACTGTCACTACCCACCGCGTTCAAACTGTAGGTGTCTAAATTTAGCTAACAATTGCAGCATACGCACACAATCCTACAGTTCAGGATACTAAAATGCATCTATGTCTTACCATCAAACAGCTCCTACTCTCAGATGTCCAATTCCTCCTTCTATCGAGGACCTAATTTTTAGATTGTATCCATGCGAAATTACCCTGTATTTTAACAGCAAGGCTTGTAAAACAGCAAAGCCAATTTTAGTAATTCAGAACTAAGGACACCCTGTGCAAACTCTTTAAGACCTTAATCTGAGTGGACTAATTGAGTGGAGAAACCCAGGATGAACTGTGAAAATGGATTTTTTTATGAAGGAGGATTTCTAGCTGGTTTCCTGGTTCTTGTGCATTCCTGGTAGACTGTGTTTGTTTTTTCTCAATCCCCCTTTCATGACCGTTATTTTCTCTTCTACAGATTCCATTCAGTTTGGTACCTAAGGAACATGTGCAGGAATATATTCAGAAGCAACCAATTTCTTTCTTCTTCTGTGTGTTCTGGAACAATGGTATCTACAGAAGAAATGGTCTCTCTGAGTCCAATGCTTTGGCCATACTTTTCATAAAATATTGCTACTACTAATAATGTAAAGGTTCAAGTGCTCTGAGACTAAGGTTATTCCTGTTTGAAGATATTTCCTTCCTCTCTTTCTTGATCCATGAAGTTTCTTCTGAATTCATTTCATTATTCATCATCTCTTCCAAAATGTTGACAAGTTAATTGAAAAAGAATGTAAAATTTTTTGAGTTAGCAGCAGAAAGGAATTTCAGTCAGCAAATATACCTTAAAACCCCCTGTTTCTCTTCAAATAATCTTTGCACTTCTGTAATATGTTATTCTTATAAATTTTTCATTGCAGGCACTGCTTCTTGCAGGTCATTCAGATGTCCTATACATGTTTTCTGAACTCAGTAATGAAAATATCTACAGAATAGTAACTTTCACTGCAGAAAGGTTGCACTGTGTATGCATTGGATGAACATCTTAGTCTATGGCTGATTGCCATTCAGAGTCCAGCTAGGCTATGGAGTTGGAAACTGCAGATATGAAGCTAGATTTACAGATTTTTTTTTCTTTACTGGGGAGAATGTATTTCTGATTTTCATTCTTGACAGAACTGTCTAATTTCCACTAATAAAACTTGTGTTTTAAAAGATAACTCAATTGTAAATGGAAGCATGATATCAAGGAAAGAGACAGATTTATATCCAATTTTAAAAATAAATACCTTAAAAGTGTGTGAAGAACAAACCTCCAAATTGATACACTATTTTTGATCAAAGATTGACTGAATGGTAACACCAGTCTCTAGAGCTCTGTCTGAATATACATTCACTGATATAATGCACATCTAACCCCTTAATAGTAATACTTATTTAGTAACAACAGGACAATAGGGAATGGCTCTGCAATGCACACTGAAATTTTATTAGATGCAGTGACTTAATGTGCACTATATGTTAAATATGTATGATTAGTGCTAGACAATTGCTAACAATGAGAACAGGCTTATTGTTCCATTGGGGAAATTATGAAGGACACACCTAGATCTTGTTGGATCCTCTCAGGAATGCTTTAGAAGTAGAAAGCAAGTAGTGAAACCCCATTACTTCTTATTTAATATAGCCTTTTAAACAGCAAAACATTTGCCTTCATCCTTGCTCAATAGGTTTCATTCCAAAACCAGTTCCTTGTCCCAAGCATTCACACAATATCTTTGGTCAACAAAACATTCTAGATGATAAATCAGGTTAGGAATTTTTTATGGTTTCATAGTTGAAATAAAAATGTTGTAGAAAATAACAAATATGTGTGGGTATACAGGTTGTAAGAGAGGAGTGGATGTTTCTTTTAAAGTCAGTCCCTCCAGTGGAAATGTTTGCTTAGGTGAAAAACTGTTTGCATATTTCTAAATAGTTCAACAGGATTTTCCTCACACTTAAACTCTGTTACAGCAATTTACTCATGTAATTCTTAGAGAGAGGAAGCAATAAAGGCCTTGAAAGGTATTTACTAAATATTCCTCTGCAACAAGAATGATTTATGGCTTGCTCATACATCATTTTTCAGAGGCAGCTGTGTCAGCTGAAGATGTTACTGCGGTGTGCTGCTGCCTCCTGCCAGAGGTTGCCATGCCCTCAGATCTGCCTGGGCTCTGCTGCTCCTGCTCTTCCCCACCCCACTGCAGTCAGAATACGACAGCAGCAGTTCACTATTTAACCTGCCTCTTGCAGCCCATATGGCCAGCTTTTACCTGAAAATGCTGAGCAATGAGACTCGAAGGAAATCATTGGCCTTCAACTGGGAGGTGTTTCAAGGAACTAATCAGTTGTGATGGGCAAATTACACTTGTTTACATAAGACCTCAGAGGTCCCTTTGAGCCTGATTTTCTACAATCATGCAGTTCTCATGAGCAAGAAAACAGAGGAGGATTTGAGAGTTAGGTTGACAAGTACAGTCCACAAAAAATAGAAAAAAATTCTTAGCTTTATATTAAATGAATTGTGCAAATTTTTCCATATGAGAATTACCTGACAATAAATCAGAACTTTCTGCAATGACTGAAGATTTCTGTAAATAATCATTATAACTGAAAAATCATAATTTTTCAAATGTTACTACTGCAGGTAATACACAAGGTGGTGTGTATATGTATATGAATAGGTGTTGTGTTTGCAGGACGGTTGTCTCAATTCTGTGAAATACTGTTTATCAGCACTTAGAAACAACGAAAAAGTAAAATTACAGTAAATGCAAAAATGTACTTCAATACTAAAGATATAGCGGAAAACTATGAAAGAAATTCTTAGTGCTAGAAAAACTGACATTTCTTTTTAAGAAAGGGACTTTTCCCCTTCCTTTCATTTATATGTAGCATTCTGCACTATCCAGTCTTTTTTTAGAAATTAATGTAGCTTTTTTTTTAAGAAATAAAACCAGATAAGCTAAGCTATGATACGTTAAGTTTTGATTGAGGTATTTAATTAATTAATAATAATGGATATATTACAATAACTTGGAATGTGAAATGAAAAGTAATCTACATGCTTTTCAACTGATAGCAAAAAACCTTTGCAAGCATTCTGAGCAATGGGACTAGAACCCAAACCAATTCTGATAATTGGAGAAGTGAACAGAAATTAAACAAAAGGACTTCAATAAACAGAAATATAAAGAACTATATCCAGGAGAATCAGATGCATAAATACAAAACAGAATACTTGGAGAGTCAGACAAATTTTGGATATTGCAGTGGAGAAGGGCCAAGCAGAGAACAGCACTGTAATGGGAAAAGCCCCTTTTTGGAATATATTAGGAGGATAAAGAACAAGAAGAAGATAAATTGTCCTGTTCTACTCAGTAGTGTGGACACCTCAGTCAGAGTATTGCAGCCATGTATGGCAGAGACTATTCTGAAATGTTTCATCATGAACACGCAGAAAGTCATGTAGGGTTTGTAAAATAACCTCTTTCTTTCAGAACAGATTATCTTTTTTGAATTCCACTGCACATGAAGAGTAAGCAAATTAGTATTCTTCTTAATTCATTACTTAAATTTTGCCATTAAGAAGGCTTGGAACTCAAATATGAAACTCCCCCAAATTACAAGAATAAAACATGAAGAAAAACATGAAAACATATTTTAAATATTTAGAGGCTGTTATTAAAAAAGAATAATTTCCTGTACTCTCTGCCCAAGTAGAGAATTTTTTTAACTTTCATTTTTTAGATAAAATTTAGGATACGACAAACCTTTTACCTAAAAGGCCAAAGAATGGAAATGAGCCAAGGAGAGAGGTTGAAGATTTTCCTTTGTGGTTTCAACTGCATATTGATAAGTACCTACCTTAGGCAATCCTAAATCACCTTTGAACAGGAGGGAGGTTAGATGCTCTTTTGAGTTTCTTCATAGTCCTCCTTTTTTTTTCCCCCCTTTAACTTCATGAATCTGATACAAAAATGTAAGAGATTTAAACATCTTGCAGATTCCTGTAGGGCCACAAAAATTGCCAAAATTTTAATGAGTTTATATAACTTCAGAATTGCCCAAGGTTTATTTTAGGTCATTACAGACAGAACTACTCTTTAGCTTCAGAAAAAAAACCCTATAAGTGAGGTTTTCAAGTGGAAATATAGTAATTTTTGCCTTGAGTGGTGCCTAGAAGAGTAAAGAAAATGACATGAAAAGAAAGTGTAAGAAAACTCTCTTCAAGTTCCAACAGAAAGGTAAGAGAATTCTAACACAGTTAAAGTCTACTTGTGTTATAATAACCCTTAAAAATGGGCATAAATTTAGAATGTAAGCATCTGGTAAATAAATCCAGTAAAAAAACCAAAGGAATGCCAAAATAATGTATGCATTCAATGAAAGGCCAAATAGATGTGCTATGTACTAGTGCCCTGGAACAAACACAAAAATGATAGTGTCAAGGCAAAATGAAAAAATAGACCTTACATGTTTATTGCATTTGACTCAAATGCAGTGATCATCCAGCTATTGCTGCATTCTGTTAAAATCATTCCTTACAAAGATTTTGCTTTTCTTATAGTGCATGGGTAGCCAGCGATTTGTTAGCAGTAAAGTATAAGTAGTAAAGGAAGTATTTTTCATTCAATATGTTTTAAAAAAACTGAAATAAGTTTTATGGCAGAGGAGTTATTCGAGTAGATTTACAAGGATGTGAAAGTAAAAAAGATTATGAGGAATCTTTCCAGTGCTTCTTTTTTTTCTTCCCCGTTTCCTTTTCTCCATTTACTACCCCTCAATATGTAATGGACACAATTACTAGAGGCTATGTTTACTCTTGAAGTTATTAGACCTCAATTATTGTTTACATGGTTGTATCTATGGCTTTTTAGAATTGCCTCAGAAAGGGCTGATTTTTCTTTTTTTACAAAAGCAAAATTTGAAGTTCATTGGCATGAGCAGTATTTTGGAGAACAGGGTTGGTGCCTGTTCTAGACACTTATTTTTTTAAATTTACTTTTAAGAATGATGACTCCAGTTACTGAGAAACTGCCTAGGTCTAATGGCATTTAATATTTAGAAGATCAAGAATAAATCTGAAGTGATCATTATTTTTATTTAAAATATTGCATATTATATGACTTCCTTTTTTATTTTTCCAGAGGTCATTAACCTCTAAGTTCATTAGCTCCCATGTTTCTCTTGACAGGTAGCATTAGATTGGCTAATAAGCCAATAAGTGTCCATAGGTGCTTAATTATGTTTTCTAGCAATAGTCCACTTCTAAAAAGACTGGTGTTTTTTAAAAAAAAAGCTAAGAAATTTCAAAGAATAGAACTTCATACTTTCTGGATATAATGGTACCTAGATAGGAAATTATTTTGTCATTTGCCATCCTCTTCTTGGTTCTTGTAATTAATAAGAGTAGGATCGTATACTCTCCTCAGGAAAAAAAAAAACAGTGTCAGGGATTGATTTAACTCCTTCAAATTAAAAACAGAAATACATTTTTGTTAGTTCTGAGATATGTAGCTTAACACACCAGAAACACAGCAGTTATCTTTGTCAAAAAACCACTTGTCAACTGTTTATACACATAAAAATTATTGTACTCACATAAAATTATCTCTTTTGTGTCTTTTAAAACTTCATATCACAGAGTCACAGAATGGCCTGGGTTGGAAAGGACCTTAAAGATCATCTGGTTCCAACCCCACTGCCATGTGCAGGGACACCTTTCACTAGATCAGGTTGCTCAGAGCCCCATCCAGCCTGGCCTTGAACACTTCCAGACATGGGGCAGCCACAGCTCCTCTGGGCAACCTGTTCCTGTGCTGCACCACCTCTACCATAAAGAATTTCTAATATTTAATCTAAACCCACTCTTTCTCAGTTTGAAACCATTCACCCTTGTCCTGTCACTATACGCTCTTGTAAAATACCCCTCTCTATCTACAATGTTGCAGACTCACCTTTAATATTGTGTGCAGTTTTGGTCACCACAATATAAGAAAGACCTAAAACTATTCGAGAAAACCCAGAGGGAGGCAACGAAGATGATGAAGGGCCTTGAGGCAAAGCTGTGTGAGAAGTGGCTGAGGCCAGCTGGTCTGTTCAGCCTGGAAGAGACTGAGGGGAGACTTCACTGAGGTCTTCAGTACCCTCACAAGCGGAGGAGGAGGGGCAGGCACTGATCCCTTCTCTCTGGTGATCAGTGACAGGACCCAAGAGAATGGCCTGAAGCTGAGTCAGGAGAGGTTTAAGTTGGATATTATAAGAAGTTTTTCATCCAGAGGGTGGTTGGGCACCGGAATAGGCTCCCCAGGGAGTGGTCACAGCACCAAGCCTGACAGAGCTCAAGAAGCATCTGGACAATGCTCTTGGGGATGGTCCTGTGCAGGGCCAGGAGTTGGACCCAATGATCCTGGTGGGTCCCTTCCAACTCAGCTTATTCTTTCTTGTAGGCTTTCTTTGGATACTGGAAGGCTGCAAATTAGGTCAGCCTTCTCTTTTCCAAGCTGAATAAACCCAATTCTCCTAGCCTTTCCTCATGGGAGAGGTGCTTCATCCCTCTATTGAGAGTACTAAACCAAGCTAGTTATTCAGTGTGAAAATACTTTTTTTTTACTCAATAAGGACTTGATTTCAATCAATGCAAGTGTGTAAGACTTATGCTATCTGAGAAGTTAATTCATTATTCTTTGATAACTAAGAATCCCAAATGAGATTTTTAAGGGGCTCGTAGAAGCCTATAAAGGATAATTACTTAATTTATTAATGAAACTCATCAAACTTTTGGATAGATTGTGTAGCATATGGCAGAACTACCACTGGAATGCAGTTTCTAGATGAAAAATAGGAAAATTAACATAACCAGAGCAACTTATCACAAGCTGAAATGAGGGAGAAGTCCTACAAGCATTGCACACTCTTTCAGAAATTGACTTGTGATATTTATTGATCCATAAATACTGTTAGCTGTGTTTAAATCAAAAAGCATCATCTGGCTTTCCTTGCTTGTTTGCTGTGACAGCAGAGTTTATTGCATCTTCCTGCACTGTTTGCTTCCTTTCTGCTGTTATCCTCTGCTTCATCTCTTCCATGTGGCCAAATACTACATTTTTTATTATGGGACCTCAAAATTTCAACTTTATAGAAATATGTTTACCACTAGCTGCAATTTTTATACAATCAAAAGTTTTTACTTTTTAAACCCGAAATTTTGATAATTCATAAGATTAAGAATGAATCAATGTAAGATTGCATTGGCGTCAGTGCTGTAAGGTGGGTCACATGAATACCTTAACATATACAAAGACTTATGTCTTTGTTTAAACTATTAATACTATAATTATAATTGCAATAAATAATAGAAATGTCTTTAGTATTAAAAATCTTTATTCACAGAGTTTTGTGGAATGATTTTGCACTGATATCTATCTAGTGCCTCAGAATCAGAAGTCTGAAATCTGTATAGAAGTATTAAAAAAACAAGAAAAAATGTGCATCCAACTATAGTCATAGCAAAAAGAGTACAGATATCACGGAGTAAGCCACCAAATCTAGTCACACTTCACTGTTCCAGACTCCACTCTTCTCAGCTAAAGTCAACCACATCCTGGACTGCATCTAAAGCAGCGTGGCCTGCAAGTCAAGGGATGCTGTTCTGGCCCCCTACTCTGCTCTTGTGAGACCCCAGATGGAGTGCTGTGCTCAACTCTCAGATGCCCAACGTAAGAATGAGAACCTGTTGGAGCAAGTCCAGAGAAAGGCCACAAAAATAACCAGAGGGCTGGAACACCTCTCCTTTGAAGACAGGCAGAGAGATATGTTGTTCTTCAGCCTGGAGGAGGCTCCCAGGGAGACCATGTACCAGCCTTCAGGTACCTGAAGAGGACTACAAGACACGTGAAGAGGGACGTTGTGGACTGACAGGTCAAGGGGGAAATAGCATCAAATTGAAAGAGGACAGTTTTAGATTAGATATTAGAAAGAAATTCTATATGGTGAGGGTGGTGAGGCACTGAAACAGGTCCTAGAGAAGTTGTGGATGCCCCAATGCCTCATCCTTGGAGGTGTTCAAGACCAGGCTGGGTGGGGCTCTGAGCAATCTGGTCCAGTGGAAGGTGTCCTTGCAGGGGTATTGGAACCAGATGACTTTTAAGTCTCTTCCAACCCAAACCATTGTATGATTCTCTGATAATTTCTCCAAAAAATATATTTCAGAAGGAAAAATGAAGGTTGTATAGATTTTAAGGGAGAGTAAAGTCAGCATAAACAACACTCATCGCTACTAAAATATCACACGACATAAATCTTTGCTTCCAGCTATTATTTATATCATTTAATACAGCAGAGAGGATTTTCACTGTTTTATTCTCTGAAACAATGTTTTTTGCATTTCACGGTGCACCATTTCATGTTGTCTTTGTGATGATCTTCATTGCTTTTTTAATCAGTGTGAATAAAATGTTCCCCTCAATTTGTTATAGCAATTATCTTACTAAGAGAAATAAAATGACCCTAAAGTGAATTCAATGCAAAAAGAATGTGAAGCATCTGTGTACAGTATGTTTGTGTTATTCTACAAGTTAGAGTCACATTAGATATACAGACAGCATCTTGAGATCATCCATCTCAGTTCCTTAAAAGAAAAAAGTGTAAGCAATGAACCAATGATATTCCAAAGCAGAGGAAGGCTGTTACACATTAGAACATTTCACAGCATGGAAGATGATTAACAGCATGTTAGGTAATGATGTAAGTGCCATAAATTAGTTCATATTCTGCAATGTAAATACTCAGCACAACTGATGTCTGAACAAAGAAATCAAGATTGCAAATGAGAATTTGGACCAAATCCAGTGTGCTTTCCAATTACTTGGTTTTGTTTTGTTTTGATGAGTAAGTCCAGAATAATTTCTTGCATGTATATATAAAATACACAATGCATAAATATATTTTAATATATATATATTCTGTTTTCTAATCCAAGTCTCTCACCCTTCCTGAAAAAGTCATCTCCCTTTCTGCAGATGAATAAAATATGTAATTATTTTTACCATTTTTCAAGTACAAGCCTTGAAAAGTAATTTTTATTGAATTCTACCAGGTTTATCTTTATAAATTGAATAATTAAAAAATAAAAATATAGTGTATGTAAATGCTTTCTGTGAATGTGTGTTCATAAATAGCATTGAATGAAGTAAAAAGGTCAGAAAATAATTCTTTAAATAGTGCATGATTAAGCTACTGACCATACTGAAAGCAGGATTCTAGTAAGGTTTAGATATTGCATGGGATAATGAAAACACTTAGAGGAAAGTAGCATAATTGCATAATATAAAAAAAGTGGAAAGGAGTGTACTCACAATTCTGTTCATAATTCAAATACTATTTAGTAGGTGTTAGGAGGACATGCCTATAATTGCTTACTCTGAAGTTTTTGGAATTTTTTTTCAGATGAGTGAGAGTAGAGAACTGGTAGAGACTCCAGTTAGATGTACTTTTGGTGTGAAATACTTTTATTACACTTCTCTTGAGATTTAGTCTTACAAATTTACACCTCAAAGGGTGACAGGCTTGTATGCATTGACACTGTTTATAAAAAACAGTCTAGCAGACTTACAAATATGGTACCAATGTGCAACAGCAACAAATGTGTGACCAGGGAAAATTTCTGGTTATGACAGTGGCTGCTGAATACATTTTTTGGTGTCTATACTGAATTTCTTCTCAGCTTGGTAGCCTGCAAATTCCTGTGGCTTGAGCATGTTTTGCAGGAGTTTGAAAGAGGGTCACAAGACTTTTTCAATATTGTTCACAAGAAGTGTTGGAAAGGAATAGCTTTTGCCTGAGCAATTCTGAGACACATCTTTGTGAAGGGTCTCCAAGTAACCTGCGTTTCCATGTCCAAGAATTTAATGTTAAAAAAAGGAAATTCCACATTTGAATAAGGTAACATTAATGAAGGAAAGTTATTCTGCTGTGACAAAGCTCATACAAAGCTACCATTTGCCTCACTATAATGGTCCAGTGTTCTAAACTCTTGAAACATTCTGCCTCTAGAAATATGGAAACCAATTCCAGTTCTTTCAAACCCTGACTCTAACCCTGGAACTGTGAATTCTCTTACATCTTGCAAGACCACAAAAGACTGATTATAAACAATGTAAGTCATTTCAGTGACACAAATGGATATTAAAAGTAAAGGTTATAACTCTCTGCAAAAGAGAGTTGGCCTCAGGTATAGGTACTGTCACTTTCAAAATGACACTGACATTTTTTCTCAACTTCCTAAAATATTTTTTAAAAATACACATTTCTTCATTGAAATATGTCACTTTAGGAAAAAAAAAACTATGAACTATTTAGAAAATACTATTGAATAGAAAAAACTATTGAACTATGCTGCAACTTCATATATTTTATTCTGCCCTCTATGTACAGAGCGGGTTTATTTGTAAAGTTGCTTAAGAAAAAAAAAATTAAAAATTAAAGCAATTTTATTCTCCTTAGCATAAATTTTAAGTCTGTTTTCAAACACAAAATAGTTACAGATTGTGTCGAATTTCACCAGAGATGTAGGAATAGATTAAGAAAAGGTCATTCAATAAAAATATGACATTCATACTAATAGAACAAGAGAAATGAGATGGCAGGAGACAACCAACATTACAATGAGAACAACTCAAACACACAGAAAAAAACCAAATATATTAATGTGATGGAAGCCCAACTTCTACATGAGTACAAGGGTTGAATAGGTCAGCAGTGACCAAAATTACCTAGAAAAAGAGAAATCTGTCTAAATATGCAACTTGAAATCTGTCAACATAGCTATGTACTTCTGCCAAAGCTGAATAAAGGAATAAAACCCATTTGCAAACTGGTAAAGAAAACAGTAATTTCTGTTTACGAAAACAGTAATTTCTGCTTTTAACATCTTTACACTGGAGCTGCTTCAAAACCATGTTCAGACCCCTTTGCTGAGAAACCCTCAAGTCAGTCCAGAGATTTGATTTTATCAGGGGCTGTGCAGTTTCACTTAGGAAGAGAAAGAGCTTTTTCAATAAAATTAAGCTTCCAAGAATGGCTAGGTAACAAACTGAAATAACCTTAACATTCACTTGGATGCAAATAAGACACCAAGTTTTAACGAGCTCAGTAGGTGACTCATTGTACAATTCTTGAAGTTTCCAAATCCTCTTATTTTTCATTATTTAAATCAAGGAATGTGTTTATCTTTATTCCTCACTCTCTTCCACCTATTCCATCATGGATTTTTTCTGTCATCTAGAGTATAAGTTAGGTATCTTTTTTTTGTTTTTCTTCTTTCTTGGTCCTTCCTCTTCCTCTGTCTCTCTTTTTCTCTTTCTAGTCAGATAATTCAGTTACTTTTTATTAGTGCTTGTTGAATTAAAATCCGCTCTTGTCCTTCTGGTAGAATACAAAGAGGTCATTCTTAAAAAAGAGTACAAATGGATAAAGCTTCATTCTCAGACTATTACTTCCTAACAGCCTTTTGCAGTGTTATAAATGGAAATTTTTGACTATGGCCACGGAAGAAAGAGAAGAAATTAATAAAACTTAGAAGTCAGTGAAGCTTTTTCAACAGTGAAGAAAAAATAAACAGCAAAATCCTTACACTTTTAGACCTGTGAAAAAAGAATAATTGATAAAAGTCTTTCAGAGATTCCTTTGAAACAGTATTTGCGTTTTTGAGAAGGTCACTGTCTGCTTGTAACAAAAACACTCCTCAGTTGTGAGAAAAAACAAGGGTGATGAAATCATCCCTTCTAAATGAGTTTGCATAGCCTCCATCACAGATTAGTTCCCTTAATTTTAAATCTCTCTTCCCCATAATCAGGAAATACCATGACATCAAATTTCCTTTTATGTAGCTTTTGATTTCTTTTTATTTTGATGTCATAAATACATGATAAAACAGTATTAAAAAGGCAACAAAGCTGAATGCCATCATATCTGGGGGGTAATAATGTTTGTATCATTAACTGCCATGGAAAGTCTGTTCTTTTTCTGGCTTTAGAAGGCTTTTTTAATGAGTGTTTTATGATGTTTCTGTTTACACAGTATTTTTACAACTGTTGCAAATAGACACAAATATCATAAATTACAGGAAAAATCATCCTCAGCTTCCTTCAGGCTTAATATGAAACAGTTACTAAAATGGGAAATGTGCAAATGCTACTAAAGCCTGTTTGATGAATTCCACATGTAAATTCAAGTTGAGATCTCAAGTCATTAGAAAAACACGAAATTGCATACTCTATCTTTATATCTTATTAAAAAAATAAAACCAAATCCAACTATAATTATTAACATATTCTCATTAATTAATCTGGAACATAAGTTTCTAGGGAGATTTTGCTACTGCCAAAATTTCATGATATGTGGAGATTAAAAAAAACCTGATGATTTCTTTGGTCCATAATACCTGAATATTCTTCCTTGGGAGTACGATAAGACCACGAACAGTGCTCCTGAAGAATGGAGAGGCCTAGACCTCAAGCAGGTAGAAACACATCTCATATTCACTAACAGTATTTAATAAATTTATGTCCAGGTAAATGTTAATGTAAAAACAGTGATTCATATATAATTGAAAAGATAACTAAACAATAATCAGTAAATGTTGCTGAATTAGATTGTACTGGGGGAAATAGAAGATAATGCATCATTGAAATGCTGATCTCAGATGAGCACTGCCCAGAAACTGCCAGAAAGCAAGACAAAATGTCTTTACAGGAGAAGGATTCAATACTTCAAGTAGTTTCATCGCAGTTCCTTTGAAGCTATTAATCACTTGCTGTTCATACAAATGGCCTAACAAAGCATATTTTTGCAATATGTTTGTAGCATGATTTTTTTTTCAAAGTTCTTTTATTAGCACAATTTTCCTCCTTATGTTCTTCAATTACTTTTCCAATGTGATTGACAAAACAGCTCTCTGGAAATGCAAGCTTTTATTTCTAATAATCAAACTCTTGTTGCTGAACAAGGGTTTGTTCAAGCTCAGCTGAACATCCCAGCTGTGGTCCATAGAGCAATTCCAAATCAGGAAGTCCCTCCTATTTCTGTTATTTGATAAACAAAAAAGTCTCTAAAAATATAGTTTTTTGTGGCATGCTCTCTTTCCCAAAGATTCAGTATCTATGAGCACTAGAGTTGTAATATCTTCCGCCAAGTATAATTTATCCCTAAAATATTCAATCTCAAGTAATCTCAAATCCCAAAAACACAACAGTTTTTACCACTTAAATCTGAAACATCTTATGCACATCCATCCCGTATCTTTACTAGCCACTAGAATTCGATCATTGTTGCTGTGGACAGGGAGTTAGACATGAAATTTTAATCATCTTGTCTCCTTAGTAATCTTATAAGCTTCCATATAATGAGCTCTACAACTGTCCCAAGAGAAGCGTGTGATCAGAGAGGTGAGTCTGTTCGTGGTAGAAATGTCAGTTTAAGGAGTGGTGCAGAACAGGATAGGAAGTTAAAAGCCATTGACTAGCATAGCCACAACTGTATCAAAGAGCACTCATCATGCATTCTCATTCATCTCAGAGCAAGCAGCTTTAATGCATTTGTCAGTGCATCTTTTCTTCCCGCCAGCTGCAACCTTCCTTTCTTTGATCTCTATCCATGGAAGACTTAGTTTTACAAAACAAATGCCCAGATTCAATTCATCACTTTGATAGAAAATTCAGCCATAAACCTTCAGAAAATTCATAGAAAGTTGACTAAAAACAAGCTTACCAACAAATTAGGTGAATGCATACTTATTCATCAGTTGAAGACTTCTGTAAGTGAAGTCAATTGGAAAGTGTTATTCTCTGCTTGTCGATTATGTATTTTATTAATTTTGAAGCATTTCCAGGGTTTGATTTCTTCTACTTATTGGTCCTCTATAGGCATCTCAATTTCATTGTGATAAAAAGATAGCCTGATAAAAATCCTCCATTGCTCTTCTATGATTGAAGAAGCTGACTCGGATGTTTTTATAGTTTGCATATAGATCATGTATTCAGAAAAATAACCACGGTTAGCCTTTGGATTGAAGGTGTGTCCCACCACTTGAAACTTCAACATTCCGATCAAGAAAACACATTAATAATGAAAGAGAGTCACAAAAGCCTGTTCATTTGAGAGACTGCAGGCAGTAAGTGCTGAAGCAAAGAATGGAGAAATGTTCAGATTGACAAAAACTAAGATTTGTCTTTTTTAAAAACAGGGGTGTATTGGGACAAGTGTATTCCTAGAATAAAAGTAATTAAATTTCACAATGTGTTAAACATGAGATGAATGGGTTAACCATGAGTACAGAACTTTTCATTCAGGTTCTGAAGGCTTTAAAACTTTAAGCTTTACATAACTAAGTAACTTGAAAGAATATGGTATTATTGATGCTTTCACACCATGGCTGCAAAATTTCCACAACATGGTATCTGTTGTCATGTAGCTATGTGGTGACTCATTGGCCTAGAAGTCTTTATTTCAGACAAGTTTTGTTTACTGCCTCCTTACAATGACATGGCAGTCTGCAATTTCAGTGAATGGTCTGAAATTTAATTGTCAGCAGATTGCACAGTCTTCTCTTTTGAGCTACTTATTCATGTCTGAGGGTCATTCATAAGGCACTGTAGGACAGGCTTGTATTTTTAAAGCCTATGACAAATACTGGCATTAGAGAAAGTAGACTGGGAAATCCAGGACAAAATTTGAATGCCTTTATTTAGAAATGCACAAATAGCTACTCTAGGAGTCATTCAAAGAACGAGTGAAATCTCCACACCCTTCTCACTAGTTTGGTCAGAAACAAAACAAACAAACAAACAAAAAAAAAATTAAAATAAAAATCAAAACCAACCTATGAACCAACAAAAAAAGAGCCAAAACCTCACTCACACAAATAACAAGAAAACCAGAAATAAAAGCATTCATTTAACTAGTTTCCTTGAATGTAAGAGAACTTCTTTAAATGTTATATAGCTTACATAAGCCATTATTAGCAGGATTCTTTCACCCACAACTACTGTAAATAATATAACAGAATTGCTTTCCTGCAGTTTATTCATTATATTCACATCAGTTTGTTTTCCTTCTGAACCTGAGAAACATTTCTTGCACTGCAAAAGTCATTAATACTTCAGCATACATTAAGGTCCATTATTCACATTCCTGACCATTTACATGAGATAGACCAGTATCTGATTCTAAATCATATAGAAAAAAGCAAGAAAAGAAGAAAAGAAATATGTAATTAAGTGCTCCTTACGTCAATGAAATAAAGTCTGCACGTTAATTTGTTTATGGAAAACAAGGCTTTGCCTAGAGGAAGATTTGTGTCTTTTTTCAGTGCCCAGTTATGTTTTTGCTTTATCACTGTATGAATTACCATTAGAAACTACTGTATATTTGATGCTTGCCTATGGCTATCCAGAGGTCTCTGCTAATGGAAGGCTGAACAGCATTAGGACTACATTAGAAACAGCATGTTTTATTTAGGGACTACGCTGGCAACTTAGTACCATATTTCCTTTTGCAATTTGCTTACCCTAATTGTCAAAACATTTCCTTCTTTTGCAAAAGTGCAGCTGTTACAAAAGCCTACAGATGAGGCAGAACAGGCCCTACTAATAATACCACACTTTCATTGTTGACTCATTGACAGCTTTTGCAACTTTTTGTTACATAGCCCAATTTATTTCTGTGGTCTCTAAAGTTTCAAAATATCAACTCTATGACTATATGAGTGGTGAATAGATTAAGTATTCTGAAACCAGCAGAATTCCTTAGATCTTTTAATTTTAACAACTGAGGACATTCAAATGACAAAGATAGAAGTAAGGCTTTGGAAACCAACTTCTTATGTGACCTGCTTGAAACTGAGTTACAAAACTGAAGGCAAGAATACATTTTCTGGAATTCAAAATGCCCTTCTTAGGTTGTTTGTTTGTTTGTAGCTTTATGTTTGTTTGTTGTTTGGGGTTTTTTTGTCATAAATACTTTCAGTTGAATTCAGAGCCCCTATATGAACTCCTATCTGACACAGTTACTAGGATTAAATATTTATTCTTCAACACACTATAATTGAAGTCTATGTTGGCCTGAATGCTCTACCTAGCAGTCATAAGAGGCGACTTCATCCATTTTAAAAACTGACTTTAGCTGACTTTAGTTCTAGTGATTTTTAATCTGACAACCTATGAGAGTTAGTTATGACAAAGCAATTTTTTAAATTTGAATGCTTGCTGGCGAAAGTTTGGATATCTACCCACTGCCAGAAATTTTACTGATGTATTAACATTGGGTTTGATAAAAAGTGACTTCTTAAGGAAAAAGTACTAAATACTGTTTTGCCTGAACAGTGAAAAGACAAACTTAATAAGATTATGAACTCATTGGAGCGTGATACACTTTTATATGGCTTGAGATCAATGCCAAGATGTATAGGAATGTCAAGAAGCATTCCTTAATTAAACAGTATTGACAACTTGAAAATTGCTGAAACTTCCTCTTGTTTGCATGATTTAAAGATGGATTATACAAATCTCTAGGAAGCATAATCTTTGGAACAATCCAGTCTATGCGAAAAGGAAAAAGGAGGGCAGGATCAAATAATTTCCTAGTTATAAGATACTAAAACATTACATAATTTTGCTACAAATGGAGGGAAAAAATCCAACAAATCCACAGATAAAAACCAACCATTCATGCTAGAAAAACTTCATATTAGATGTTAGATGCACAATCAAAGAATCACAGTTTTTGCACTTCAGATAAAGGTAATGTAACAAATGGAAATATAAATAACAGAACTGTACTTATTTTTTGTTTGAAAAATCTCATTTTCATTTCAGCTTCCCAACTATCACCAGTGTGAAGCTTCAGTATGCAGTGGAAGTCCAGCACTCTCAGATTATTATCAGCCCAAAATTATCTTTTGTTGGTATACGCTGCTATGGAATGCTTTAAAAATCAATAGCTGCCAGCAAAAATTTGCTGCACATTAAGTTAATGACCTACTTGTGTAAGCTGTACAGTATATATGGCAGTGTTTTATCAAAGAAAAAATTGAACTTTTCCTACAAAAATAAAGACAAGGGTCATTCACCTCCATAAAGCAAGGAGGCAGAGGGTATAGATTTCCTTCCTCATCACAAATTATGTAATAATGAAAATATATTGTCTTTATCTATGTTGGTTTTAATCCACCACAAAAATGATAATATACCACCTGAATGAAGAGATTGGTGTACAGCCTGAGACCACAAAAAACGATGGAGTATTTCAACCAGTTATCTGCTTTGTATTCAACTGCTCTAACATAGAGCAATAATAAGCAAGGTGATGTGCAATTTTACAGTAAAGAATAATATAGATGCAAGTAAGGATCGGGTTTTTTTTCCAGTTTATGAGTAAAGAACAATGCCAATGTGGAATACCACTTATATTTATATACTTTCCTAAATGTATAAAATATATGTACTTACAATACTATTATATGGATATGAGAACTGCACAATCTGCAGCAGAGATACCCTTCAACATGACAGCTCTAAAGAGAAATGTCTTATTCTAGGTGATATGGGAGTCAGCTTTGCTGACTGCACTTTTTAGGAGATACTATGTTAGATAAATACGTCATGGGCCAATATGCAAATATCTACACTGATCCTACACAGTGTATTTGATATTAAAAAAGAAGAAAATACTGTTGTCAGAAAAGCAGTCGAAGGAACAGTGCACCAAATCACCTTTATACATATATAGGCTGCCTCAAGGAAAAACAGCATGGCCTTGGACAGGGGAACATGAGACACCTACACCAAGCAAACACAAGCATCAGCAACCCAGGAGCAGGTCACCTGCGAAATGACATGAAGGGTTTTACAATGTGCAAGCACAGATTCTACCTCACCCAAAAGGGTAGAAATCCCATTTCCATATTCTTTGCTCCTTACTGTCATCTTTGACTACAGCTGGCTCGGGGTAAAAGGGCTGACCACCTGAAAAGTGATTAAATTTTAGAACACTCCAAGAATGGGCAAAAGTTAAGAAAAGTAGATGTATAAAATAGAAAAGGAAACATCATAATAATAAATATTGCAAAATAGGGAAAGTATCTAACAGTAGAGTGACTATCCCATTTTCTGAGTTGTTTTCAGTTACGCTGTTCTGAAAATTTAATAGAAATGCTCAGAAATGTTATAGTTTTCTTTCCTGTTAGAAAATACATATTTATTATATATTTTTAAGGTGTATCATTTTCAGCTACTCTTTGCCACACAGAAGTGCAAAACAATTATTTAGTAAAGGCTGAACAATTCAGTGATTATTTTTCTCTGTTCTTTAGCTTCACTGTTTCATTATTATACAAGAGATTTAGTACTGCCTTACTAGTTGAATAAGAAAAAAGCTAAAGAATTTCCAATATGAAGAATAAAAAAGATTTGACATAGTGCTATTATTAAACTTTTATTCTTTAAAAGATGTACAGAGCATTTTCTACAGGCAATTTCAATATTAAATATTTTCTCAAGTATCTCATGAGAGTATGCAAAATTTAAGTTGTGCTGCTCACAGTTGTACAGAATACTCTTCTTTTTCCCTAATAGAATGAAAATAGTCAAGACTCCATATTTTCCTTTGTGCTACTTCACATTTCTTTGCAAATTGCTTCCAGCAGTTTTTCTCCTATTATTGCTAGGTATTGTCTTTACTTTTTGGCATGTAATTTTATTGACAAAAGTATTGACAATTATGAAAATAGGAAAGGTATGTGCACTACAAAGTCAAACTAAATGAGTCAATGTGCTTGCTGAGTAATGGGTAGCATTATTTTCCTTATTTAGATATCTGCTTTCTTGGTTGGTGATTTAAACAATCAATAGAAAGCACCTTTGCAGCTTTGCTCAGAGAAGAATAGCTTATTGCAAAAAAAAAAGATTTTGTAAAAAATTTGTATGTACTTGTGCACATAAGAATAAAAGAAATTCAATGCCGAGTAAGTTTCATGAAGAGATTTGCTTTGAAACTGCAAGTCAAACGATAACTGCACAGATGTTCGAAGGTTTACATCTGTGACAACTTGAAAGATAAATGATTTATATATTTTCATTTTAAAACCTTCTTTATGATGGGAACAGAGTGAGGTGAACTGTTCTGTAAGTAATAAGTTATGAGATGTTGAAACATATGCTGAAAAGCTCAGTATCTTGAATTCCAAACTCAGTTGTTCTGGCTTATTCTTTTCAGCTGGACTCACATAACTCCTGTTTAATATATTTTGCATTATCAAATATTATTATTAAACCCTTAAGAAGATATTCAGAAACAAAATCTTTTACAACTTCTCTATAAAGACAGAAACAAAGCTACACAAACTTTCTTAGCTCTATTTCAAGAAAACCTGGTGACATAAGGAAATATTAAGTGCTAGTGAAAGCAAGAACTGGCTAAGAAGGTTTTTCACAGAAATATGTTGAAGTTTGCACACATTCAAAATCTTCAGAACTTCAAAATCTTCACATGAACAGACTTTATATTGCACATGATGCCAAGCCAGATGATTGCAATGTCAAAAGTTTCCAGTAGCATTAGAATATTTTCATTTTCTGGTAGACCAGTAAGTTGTTGTAAGATAACAATGTTGCCAAACTTGTGTCATTACTTTGATGTAAAAACAAGAATAAATTAAATAACCTGTTTCATTAGAAAGACCAGCTGTTTCTGTCTTCTATTACTGAACATTAACTTTTTCTTTCCATTTTTCTTTCCTTTTTTTTTTCTTTTGCCAGTAATTTCTCCCTTTTTCTTTGCAAACCCCAGACTTACACCATGCTTCAGTAATGATCATTTATCTGTGGAAACAAAAAATAAGCCTTTGCAAATTTTTTTTTATATCTTTGACATTTTATGTTAGTTTTACAAATATATCTTTCATAAATTCATGGAAACAATCCTTTCTTTTTTCTAATTGATAAATGCATGTATATTTCCCCCAATTATAAGCACAAAAATGTGGAACAGGACAAGCCCTCTGCTAAATATCCAGTAGGATAACTCCAGTCTTGTCTGGTAAATACTTAAAAGTCTGTATTTAGGAATCTCTTTCAGCTCACTGCTGAGAGCAAGGAGAATTCCCAGAGAAGGATTTGGTGCCCATCAAAGCAGGAGAAAGCATCATAAACCCACAAAAAATAGTTAAACCTGACTTAGAGGCATTTTGCAGTATGTTTGATGTTCTCCCCAGAAATTATGTTGTACTTTGAAAGTTTGCCAGCAAATAACAGTCTTTCATCTGAAACCAACTGTATCAGTTCTTCCCGAGCCCATTGTTCTCCAAGGAGAACAAAGATTGGTTCCCACATGGGGGGCAGATTTTCAAGAATAGGAGAAGCAAAGTGTGACCGTGATGCTTTCTGTTTTGATAAAGTGCAATGTCTATTGACAGGTTTCACTCCACAATCTGTGGAGATACGGCCCTCTAGAAGGATGTCTTCATTTACAAGGCAAGCAAAATTAGTGTATGGTTTCAGCAGTATGAAACACTGATTGTTCACAGGAATCTTTAAGTAAGTGGATGGTGTCCAAGTGTCACTGAGTGTGGCATATTAATTCTACGGGGAAGGTACTAAAATGGGACAAAGGCAGGAACAAAGGGTGGTGGATAATGCTGGGAGCACAAGGAGACCTTTGAAGCTTGAATTTGACATGATGCGGAAAGGAATTCAGTGAAAAATATATAAAGAGCAGAGTGATGAGCTCAGTGCAATCAACAAGGAAGATAATTTGACTGCAGCTTCGCTTTCGGTTCTTGAAGAAAAGTGAATATAAGACAAAAGAAGTAACTCAGGGGGATGAAACAGAATATTCCGGAGATTCTTAGGGAGAATGAACAACAGATATCACTATGGCTTTGACAAACTGGTCAAGAGAAGTATGAAAGATGGGCAGAAAAATTCTTTGCTGTAGACAGAAACTATACAAAAATCTCTATTAACTGTTTCTCACATGTGAAAGTGGATTTGGAATCGGGTTCTAAGTGACAGTTATAAATATGCTAAGCCAAAAATAAATAAAAATCTCTACAAAAGAAAAGGTAATTAAGTTATGTATTTGAACAGAAAGTCTCAAGATTATGGGTTATTGTATTCCTCTTATTGATGAAATAGCAGAACTGGATTCATGGCAATTTCTAATGCTAATTTGTCAGCTTGTCATAACATTTAAGCAAAAAGGGGGGGAAGGGAGCATTAGTGGACTCAACGTCATAAAATGTAATATGAAAGTGACAAAAGCCTAACACTCTTGTTTATAAGTTCATTTATCATATCCATTAAAAAAAAGAGAGCAAAACTTCTTCAGCAGTTGCCAAAATATCATGCTCTAACTGATGTCTCTCAGTTTGACTTTAAACATAAAATGTAAATTTAACTAAGTTTGGGGAAGTTTTTGTTCAAATTTTTGATTTGAAGATAAAGAGATAAGGTAGATCTGCCTCAAAGAACATCTTAAACATATGGGGTGATGTGAGGGACAAGGAAAAGGTTTAATGTGGACTGTTGAAAGAAAAACAAAAAGGTCAACACTTGAGAAGAGAGCATGTAGGGCAAAGCAGACGAATATAAGCTCATTTTACTCATCCACCTGACCAGGGTAAGAACTAAGTCATCATCAGATTGCACAGGATGTAGATAAAACTTCCATGCTTTTCACAATTCTTCAACAAAGTGAGGTATAAAAATTGCCATAGGAGAAAAAGATAATTACTCTGTACAGTAATCAGGCACCTCAAGCTTTTGGGCCAATTCTGTCAATGTGATTTTTAAAAGTGATTGTATTTTTTAGTGTCTCAAAAAGGACTATTTCTTCTTTTCCTAAGAATAGTGATATTTGTTTTTAGAAAAGACAATTAGATTAAATGAAACAAACCTCCATGACAAAAGTAAATGTAATTACCAATAAAATTTTGCTCCCACTGAAGACTAAGAACAATCACGGGTCGCTTATAAAACTAGTAATTTATATTCTGAATTTTCCTAATGACAAATGAAAAACTTTTCATCTCATAACTCTACTGGTAACTATTTCCAATGTAAGGCTCTCTCTCATTTCCCTGAAATTTTTAAATTATTGTCAAGATTCATCAGTCCCAGGTGATTAAATGCCTCTCTCTGTAGTGGAATAATCTGTTTTCAGGACTAAGGGATTAAAGGGACTAAAGACATTTGATTATGATTCACCAAATAAAACTCCCAATTGAACCCAGGCAACTATCAAATTTTGGTCCAATATCTATATATATTATTAAGCTACAATTTTAAATGAGTTTAGTTTTTTTATATTTTTCCAGCAGAAGAGTTAAAAGATAAATTTTCACATTAGCTTTACTATTGTTTTCTTTATACAAATAAATTTGAGGAGAAAAACCATTCAGTGCAAGATGAACCTGAAGTAAAAGTTTAGACAGATGAAAAATATTCAGAGAGATGGAGAAATGGCAAAGGAAAATCAAAATGTGATGTCTGCAAAGTTATACAAATAAGTGGATGGAGAAAGAATTAGCAAGCTTCCCCAATACAGAGTGGAAACCATTCAAGCCTGTTCTGAGTCTTATGTAAATCCTTCCACTCTGACCAGACCAACTACTTTAAGAAAGTAATTTCCTGCTGCCACAAAAACTTGATTAAAGAGACCGAAACACAAATAAAGAGCTATGCCTTGGGGCCCTCCCCTAAAGAGACGCCTGCAGGGAAAGGAAGCTTGGAAACTGTGGAGGAGGCTAGTGCTAAACAGCCTGACTTCATTCTACAACTTGCCAGGAGTGACCAGTCTGCCACTGGTTTTCGTAATCATGGTGTCCCTATGTAATCTAGATGATTTAATTCCATGTCAAGTTTTATTTTACTACAAAACTAAAAAAAATGCAATTTTATAACTCAGGAGCTACAAATGTATGCCAGCTAAGAACATTCTTATCATGCATTGCAGAGCATCTTGAATCTTAAATGCAAAATATAAAATTCCAATTCTGATTCTATCTCTTGCCTGGAATTGTTTTATTATCATCCTCTGAAACTCTACCGCTTGAGCAGGAAAATGAATATGATTTTTTAAACAGAAGAATTATTGAGTCAATCATGAAAATGGCTCCATTTTGATTAGAATAAAAATGGAAAAAAAATTCTTTTCTCTTTGAAGAAGCATCTCCCTCTACATAATAACCACATAGTGCTCTGTGAACATTAAAATTTACAACAGCAACTTCCCTTTTCAAGCTACAAACTCTAATTACCTAATTTCTCAGATGATAAATCTAGAAACTAGATTCCAAACCACAAACCAATCTACTGGCATGTTTCTGTTGACTAAAACTTAAGACAGGTAGCACCATGGTAAATTTAAGAGGGAGGAAGGGAAGATTTATCTCAGAGAAAGTCAGCAGAACACCTTTCGACTAAGAAACATATTCTTGTAGGACAATCCTATCTCCCAAGGCATGACAGAACTGTCCTGATTTTGCAAAAAACTGCATGAAATATATAGATATGTGTACATACATATATATGCATATATATATTTTAGGTCCAGCCATTTATATAAAATGTAGATATGTACAGTGTATGCACAACATAAATTAATGAAGATTATAGCTTACCAAACATATACTCCAGTATCTATTGGAGGAAAATCATAGCAGGACATAAGCAATCCCAGAGGTTCCTGGAATGCGTTGATAACTTCTTTCTCACAGTAATAGAGGATCCAAAGAGAGGAGGTGCTATGATGGACCTTGTTCTCATCAACAAGGAGGGGCTAGTGGGGAATGTGATGTTCAAGGGTAGCCTGGGCTGCAGTGACCATGAAATCACGGAATTCAAGATCCTTGAGGCAATGAGGAGGGCCACAGCAAGCTCACCACCCTGGACTTCAAGAGGTCAAACTTTGGAATCTGCCTGATGCAGTACTGTGGCACTGGAGGGAATAGTTGCCCAAGAAAGCCAGTTGATATTCAAGGAACCCAGTCTCTCAGCTCAACTGAGCCTTTGAGCATCCCAACAAAGAGGAAGTCAGAAAAAATGCCAGGAGGCCTTCATGGGAAAGTTTAATGACAATGACAATGCTAAATTGGGAGGACCTGTTGACACCCTTCAGGGCAGAGAAGCCCTGAAGAGAAACCTTGAAAAATTAAAGGACTGGCCAACATTATGAAGTTTAACACGGGCAAGCGCTGGATTCTGCACCTGGAACAGGGCAACCCTGGTGGTGTGTATAGAGAGGGGAATGAAGAGGGTGGAGAGCTGCAGGCAGTTGTAGAGAGTGATAAGGTCCCACGGAGCCTCCTTTCCTCCAGGTTAAACAACCCCAGCTCCCTCTGCCGTTCCTCATGAGATATGTACTCCAGACTCTTCACAAGCTTTGCTGCCAAATTTTAAAGAATATGGAACACTTCATGAATTTGTGTGTCTGATTTTTTTAGTAAAATTTCAATTGGCTATGCTATGCTAGTGCCAACTCTTTCTCCCGAGTGAAGTCAAAAGAACATCATGAATAAAGGGCAAGAGAAGACTGCATTTTGCAAATATCTCTGAAACTTTAAATTTTCTTTGATTTTGGACCAAATTAAATCTTTAATAACAAGTGTGTTCTCATTAAAATACCAAACACTGTACCCTAGAATTTTCTCTTTTGATCAGAGACTTTCTTACTACTTCACAGTCTCTTGTAATCTAAAATATCAACAAAAGTGACAAAAGTCCCTTCATTGTACAGAAACAGTGATCTAAAAATGTCAAATGCACCAGAAAAAATCTTGACACTCAACAACAGAGCTAAAATTTTCACGTAGCACTAAGGCATTACTCAACCTAATCAGTCCCTTCCAACACAACGCTTTCCATGATTCTACGATTTAAAATATAGAATATGCTATTATAAAAGCAAATTATATATTATCGTAACATCATTCTAATTATCCTTTTGTGAATTATTTTAGAACAAAACTTCTTCAGAAATTCATCAATATAATTAAATTAACTGAAGACTAATTTCTGTGGAACTCTGTAATACCAAGTAACACCAAAAAGTGCTGCAGTGGATTTTTACCTCCTGATAAAGTATTTCCCATTTATGGTGTGATTGCCAAAGAAAAGAATGTTTTGTTTGTTTAATTGTTTGATTTGGGATTTATGTCTTTCTTGGGAGTAATAAGAAACACTCTGATGAATCCGAATGTAATAAATTTACGCACAGGTATCAAGAAACATACCTAACAGCATGGTTTATTAGGACAGACTAACTATCCTTTTTAAGAACAGAGGACAGAAACCCTGTGTCATAGACTGAAAATAGTTTATGCCTCAAACATTGATATAAAGTTTTAAAGAAGCTACATCCACAGAAACCTCCTTGAAGAACTTCAGACTGTAAGTCAAACTGCTGATTAGATAAAAGGAAACCGCTTGTTCAGTTACCTCAGGCTGAGGGAAAGGTATGCATCCACAAAAGGCCAAAGCCTCCAGCTGCCATCCCAGCTGAGTTTGGGGTGGGGGGTGAGTGCACAGCTCACAGAAGCCAGGTTTACACAGATTCCCCCCAACCGAGGCGGGAGGAGGAGGTTTTGGGTGCATGGGGCAACCTCTGGTGAGAGGCAATAAACACCCATCCTCCGATGACACAAACTGGCCCAGCTGTGGCACCCCCGACCCCACGGGACGTGCATGAGAGGCTTTGCCCCACAGGACTGCATGTGATGCAACAGACCCAGAGTCTGCTGTGAGAGACTGCCCCCTCCCCAGGGGGACATGCCGGGTCACGCCTGCCCAGCCTGAGCATATATACCCATAGGACTCTGTGCTTTCTGGGGGGATCTCCACCACCAAGAAGACCGGCTGGAGAGGATCAGCGGAACATCGCTGGGATCCACGGATGGTGATATTTTCCTTATTCTGATCCTGTCACTCTCTTTCTGTTCCCTCCCACCTATTTTCTACTTCTTTCTCTCTTTCTCTCTCTCTCTCTGTCTCATATCTACCATCAAATAAAACCCATATTATTGTCACTGGCATATGGTCTTGTTTGCACCTTAATTCAGGCAGAGGAATTTCCAAGGAACCTTAATAATAATAATAATTGGATCCTAACGCCCTGTTCATAAGAAATCAGAAGTAAATGTATTGATTAAACTTTGTTTTGGTGAAAGAGAGAGGTGAACTCTGCCAATATACCTTTGCTATCACTTCACACAGTCAAATTGTTGCAAAGGCAACTTTGGAAAAATGGTGCTGAAGAATAGAAGAAGACAAATGTAGGTTGTCTTTCTATTCCACTGACTTACGTAATTGTCTTTAGGTAAGTCTAAAGCAGCAATAACCATGTTAGGAAAGCATTGACCTTTACAGGTATTTCACTTTTTCCCCCCCCCACAAATTTCTATGGGTGGGCTCTGTATTTTGTTAAATATTTAGATGACTTTGTTTTCTAAAAGATAAGAAGACATAGCTCAAGCTGTGCCAGTAGAGGTTAGAGATGAGGAAGAATTTCTTCACTGAAAGGTTTTTCAAGCATTGGAACAGGCTGCCCAAGGAAGTGGTGGAATCACCCTCCCTGAAAGTGTTCCAGAAAAGAGTGCACACAGCACTTGGTGTTCTGGTTTAGTTGACAAGGTGTTGATCAGTCAAAATTTGGACTTGATGGTCTTGGAGACTTTTTCCAACCTTAATGATTCTATGATTCTATGATTTAGGAACCTTATTGCATAATTCTCTATTTTCTTTTTCATTAAATTTTCCCTACTAGTGTTCTGGATGACTTGTATGAGTTGTATGGCTTACCCGGTTATGAATATTAAAAGCAATAGCTTTTGATCATATGTATAACACAAAGTGTAACATAAGAAACGAATGAAAATAAACTCTTATGTTTAAGCTTTTCAGATGTAAAAGTGATCAAGTAATTCAATATTTATAGAAAAATAGAAAAAAAGGCAAATTAATATTTGCTTCTAAATGTAAATAAATATTAAAAATATTTTTTAATTTGGTGATATACATGGTTCTGCTCTAATTTCAAAGGATAATTTGTATCAGTTTATAAACTGCACATTAAAATTTTAGTATGGTTGTAAAAAAATTACTGGAAAATAAATATTTGGTGAAATAAACAAACAACACACTTGGCTTGATTTTAAAATGAATAAAATTTTTTGAACACAAAAGCCTGAGGAAGTTGTTTTTTAAAATGTCCCATCATGGAGTGGAGACTGGCCTATACTTAAAAATATCACAATACTTTTGAAAAATCAAAGCAATTTGCTGCTTTAATTTTAAAATATTGTTTTAAAAATTATTTGCTGTCATTACCTATCTCATGTTCCAACTTGAATGTACGTCATACTAATGGTTACAGAAATCAATAAGGGCTTTTTCAATACATGTAACAAACAATTTTTTCTTCATGTTTTGATCTAAAGGTTTTAACCTGGAAATATGGAATGGCTCACAGTCTGAGCCAAGGACCCAGTTTCCAATAAGTGTGTACAATCAAGTCTTTGTCATGATTATCCTAAATGATTGTTACAAGAGATGGAGATCACAGCTGTGGAAGACTTTACACATTCACAACCTGTCCTGAAGGACAGTCATACAGAAATCATTAGATATGTTTTGTATTATCTGCAGAGCTTCCTAAACAATTAGTAAAAGAGTCACACAAAACAGAGTTTGGCTAGATCAGAAATGTCTTAGCTGCTATTCCAGTGAAGTGTAATCCACTAAAACCAGGAAACAAAAGTCAGGGATTGATGAGGCAATTAAATAGAGCAATTGCTCTAAAAAAATACCAAACAACAAAAATACAGCGGATCAGATGCACTGTTGGAGAAGTTACCAAATGCTTTGAATACAGATACAGGAACACAGTTTTTCTTTCAGGAGACACTGAATTGGAGTAGGTCAAAACTCCATATTTAAGGCAAAGACAGTGTTTACCAGCAGAATTTGTACAAAGGTTTGTCACAACGGTGAGAGGAGCTGCATGGGCATCTGGAGTTGATCCTTCTCTACTTGCAAATCCCAGGATTTAGCGAGGGGAAAAAACAGCAGTAAGTAGGAACTTACATAACATATTCAGGTAGCATTTTGTCCAAAGCTATCCTGGAATTAAGAAAGATCAACTCAGAAAATTTGCTTTCAACCTAGACATAGAAGCTAGTCCTAAAGTTTTACAGTTTCAGGGGTTCATATTAGAAATATCATGCTGGGTTGAATATGTTATGCCACACTGCCACAGCACTTAAAAAGTGCAGTGAGACTAAAAGGAGTAAAGCTGGCCTAGAACAAAGGAGATGCAAATATCCATTTAGACTCATTGATGTAGTTGTATTTCAGGCCAAAGAAAATGCAAGCAGAGGAGGGAGCATGTTTGTGAGTGGGGTGTATTTGACATATAACAGGAATCATGTCTGGCTAGTGGAAAGCTTGTTTGCTAAAATCATTATCACTTCTTTCTCTTATTCCTGTATCCAAGCTTTCTGCCATTCTTCCTCTTAAACTTGAAACACATGCCTTAACCCAGCATGTTCTTTTCTCTTTCAAATCCCTCCTATCAGATGCAATTAAATGGATTGCACATATTTTAGGGATAAAAACCAGTGGAAAACTAGTCTCAGACATGCAAAAATCACATATTAACTTTCTGCACTCACCCCTCCAATAAGTCTTTATAATACTATGAAGTGTTACTCACAACTAACAATATGGTCCCCGCCACAGATTTTAAGAGTGAAAGCAATGAGGTGGAAACAAAATGAAAAATGCCAATCCATATTTTCTCCAAGTGTCTCTGTACTTCAGGTTAAATGCATTTCATATGGACAAAAGTAATTTTTTATTTCCTAACCTGGATAATTTTTTTAGAGAAAGATTTTAAATCCATTTACTGTCTTTCCATCAGAAGCCCACTTTTGTTATAAAAACTTCAATTAAAAAATTGTTGATGCTGCAGAAAATATTGTTTAAGAATTGAATGACACTCAGCAGGCAAAGAAAGCCTCCTTGTGCAGATGAGTGGTTAAAGAGTTTGGTTCTTCTCAAACCAGCAGATACCTATAAATTGCTCTTCCAGCTCCATGTCTCCATACAGCTGAGAATAATCCAGAGCACTACACACTCAGCTTCCTCCATCATGTACTGTGACATTTTGAAAATTGCTTGAAATCTCCTAGTGGGAAAAAACTTCTCAGAAAACTTCCACTGAAGTCCTGCCTAGCAGATTGCAAAAATGGCAAATACCTGATTGTGGGTAGTTACACCTTGCTTTGTAACAGGCTATTTGATAGTATGAGTTATTTCTGTTGTAGAGCTATGTTAACAGCTAATTCATTTTGTTGAAAAATGACAAGTCAGCTTTCATAATAAAGGATATGTAAATATACTTCTCCAGAAATCTTGGATGCAAAGGACGTTTGCCTTATTAGTTACAATAATGTGATTGTATCTTTTTTCTGGAACTGCCACCATACCTGAAGCACTGTATTTTCAGAAGATTAACATCCTCTAAGTTAAAAGACTGAAAGAGCTCCAAGTCCCCCATCAGTTCTAGTGTTTGGATAAAAAGCAGGGGAAATCCATGACCAAATCTACAACAAGTAATAACATAAAACTAATATGCTGAGGAGTTTTTAGGAACACTGCTAATTCAATGATGCAGTATAAAATTTTATTCAGTGTTACTTACCTCCATTCTGCAATGAAATAATTATTACACAGCTGACTCAATGTCATCTGTAATTCACTTGGCAAATGGCTTCTGTTGAGTGATCTCAGTGAGCCCTAGAGAAAGAAAAAAAATCTAAACAGTTTAATACCTGTTCTTAGTCTGCCAGTTGCTGTCGATGTCAAGAAACTGAAAAAACACTCCTCATTCAAATGAAAAGAATAAGACAAATGTAGATGATATTTTCGGAGAAGTACTGGTAGCACCTTTTGAGGTCCCTGTTTTGTTCTGTTATGGTCGTGAGTAGCTGAATCTTAAATGGAAATCTGGCTTTATTATAGGTAAAAAAAAATACTGGCATTTAGATCCACAAAGATAGAAAGGATTCAAACACCAGCTGAAATCAATGAGATTGAAGTGTTAAATATTTCTTGTCTGGAGTCTAGATTACTACATGGTTTTACTACCTGAATTCTTACAAAACATGTAAACAGATTTATAAATAATAGCATTGTTAAAATGAGAGAAAATAAATGTTTTTAATAAACACACTAAAATTACTTTTATAGAGGAAAAGTTAGGGGTTTAGAATGGTCTTTCTTCTGCAGAGAAAAAGAAATTAGGGTGTAGCAAGGTGGGTCAGCCTTTTCTCCCAGACAACCAATGACAGGAGGAGAGGAAAAGGCATCAATTTGGACATCAGGAAGCATTTCTTCATGGAAGGGATTGTTAAGCATTGGAACAGGCTGCCCAGGGTGCTGGGGAGGTGTTCAAGAAAAAACTGGCAACATGGCATTTCTTCTTGGTTCAAAATTTCTTTACGTTTCTGTGTGCACATCTATATGTTATTCAGAATCAGTTGTTTGTTAGGAAGATTTAGTCCTGGCACCTCTCTGAACATAAAGTGGTATGCTACCAATTAAGTAACCTGTTAATTTGCAAAAGCCACCCTTTTGATCTCATATTAGTGGCCAAGTTCAACACATCTTAAATTTCCTTTATGTAATCATGTAATACATAATTAGGAATTCTATTTAATCTGTGTCTTTGCCATTATATTTAGATAATTGAACCCATAATATACCATTCTTATCCTTTATATGAATCTAAAGAATTTCAAAGAATAATTTAATTTAATTGCAGCTTCTCATGCTAGTGTGAAACACACAAAAGACCTTGATTCTGTGTAAGCACTGCTCAGCAATAACGAAAACATCCCTGTGTTAGCAACACTGTTTTCAGCACAAATACAAAACATAGTCCAATACTAAGCACGACGAAGAAAGTAATTCTATCCCAGAGAAAACCAGCACACAGTTTAAAGTGTGAAACACATCAACCACCAGAGTGTTCACAGTGGCTTTTCAGCTGTAAAGAGGATTTTTTTTTTTTTTTTTTTTTTTTTTTTTTTTTTTTTTTTTTTTTACTGTAAAAAGGCTACACTTTGCAGCAGAAGCACTTAAGCCTTAGTGGATCTATTGAGTGCTACAGAATACACTTTCTGCGCCTGATTACAGCATGTTTTAGAAGTTACTCTAATAGATAGTGAGGTTACTTTGGGCATTGCTGTCAACTTGTATTGCAGAGTGCATCTACCATAGGCAGCACAGGAAAAACTGGGTAAAGGAAAACAGAGCAGGTGTTGTGTCAGTAATACATTGCCTTGCTCACTTCTGGGGCCAGGGATGACTGAGGAATTTTAAAAAGGATATTTAGTCTTTTGGAGCAATACAAGGAAGATTGGAAATTTGTATCATACTAAATTCTTCTTGACTTGAAATACACAAGGAACTGTGCCATGATGCATATGCTTATGCATTTTGTTTTATCGATGTTCCATTAGAAGAAAAAAATAAATCCATCAAACCCTGATCTTTACAGTTTTCTGATATTGCAGAAAGGGAGGATCATACCAAAATATTCTTATATTTCTCTTGTTGAAATTTTATGGGAGGTAGATTAATTAGGGGATCTGGATCCATCTTAGTGGCCAAAGGTCTAGAGAAAGATACTGACTTTTGTCATATTTAGATTAGGTCATAAATAGGACAGTATACAGGGGAAAAAAACCTTAGGGTTTGACATTTCTAGAGTCATTCTTTCAAGGTTTTGACATAAAACAATTTAGGAGCATATAATCTTAATCTCTGCTCAATCCTGGACATTCTACTAAGTTTTTAGGTCAAAATAGAAAAGTACTATTCATACTGGCTGTGCATTCCTTAGCATCATTGTTTTCCAGGTTGTTCTGAGGTAGTCAGATCCAAATAAGACTAATGATAACCAAATCCAGAGGAGCAACAGAAGAATAAGAACTCAGTCATGTCACTGGAGCCAACTACTCTTGGATTTTCAATATGGAATGCAGGAGATATTCCATTGATACAAAGGAAAAACTATGACTTGGAGTTATTACAAAAGCATTTTCATACACAAAACAAATTACCTTTATGCAGTATTTAGTCATGCAAAGACATATAAAATAAGGAATAACTGCCTAATTTCCTTCTTGAATAATACTGACAGAGATCACAGAATCACAGAATCACATAATATGCTGAGTTGGAAGGGACCCACAAGAAGACCGAGGCTGTGTGTGGGGTCTAGATGTTCTGCACTTGTGACAGAAGTGCATTGCTCTGCTGTGCTGCCCTGTGTGTTCAACCATCTGTCCTGCGCTCCTCCAAAGTCAATTTGTCACTGTTTCTCCAGGACAGTGCAGGGTTGGGGCCTTAACCTTAACCATGCAAGACTCAGTTTGAAGGGTGGCAGAGGGGAGCGGCCACCTCAGAACTTCCCTCTGGTCCCTGAGATGTGCAGATCCTTCTCCTTCTGCACAGGTTAAGCCCCATGAGTCCCCAGGTGGAGAGACTGTATGTGCGGTTATAAGAGGAACTAATGGCTGCTTCCTGGCTTCTGGTCCCAAACTATCAAACAGCACAATCCTGCCTGTAGGGTACACCTGTGGGCAACAGCACTATAGCAAATTCTCATAAATGTGTCCACTGTGTGAGCAACATGGTCAGGACATTTACAGCGAGCCTTGGTATTTGTGTCAAGAACTGAAAAAACAGTTGCTATTAAAAGCATGTGACTTGATTTTCTGCCAATTAAAAAAAAAAAACAAACTATTTATTGTTTGCTTTGTTTTCATTTCAGAAGAGTAAAAAAGCAAGCTCATGGAATGAAAGGTGAGAAGTAACTTCATCTAAACTCAGTCCTGGTTTCTCCTCAGAATAGTAACACTGCCAGTATGCCCTTATGTATGCCATACTGCAAGCTAAATTATAGCTGTTCCTGGTCAGAATATTTGTGTTTGTGTAAAGGATTTATAAGCTTCTCTTCTCATTCATTACATATTAAAAGTCACAATATCACATGACTTTACTCAGAAAATTCTCTTGTATAAACATGTTTTATATAAATAAATTGTTATTAACTAAATATATCTGAATTTTAAATAACAATGTAGGAAAAATGTAATGATCAGAAATACTTGTAATACAGAGTTTCCATCCACAAAAAATTACTGATTATTTCTTGTTCCACTTGCCGAGTTATCTAATTTTGACAGTGAGGTCTCTCAGTGGCATTCAACATATCACCTCTCACTTTGCAGTGAAATTAAGTATCCACTCAACACTAAAGTGCTTGGCTGTTATTCGACCGTATTTGCTCTTAATGCTTTTAAAATCCATTAGCTCTCATGGATCTTATTCAGACTGACAATTTGTAGAGAATGAACAGTTACCATTAAGTTAACTGGAAGACAAGACAAAACAAAACAAAAAAGTTAGCTGTGAAAACCTGAGAGTTTATATGTATTGATCAGGAAATGCCTGCTACAAAATAAATGTAAAACCACATAAAAATGTAGAAACATCAATACATTTCCAGGACTGAAAAAAACGAACATTTGTATCAGGGTGCCTCAGAATCACTTTTTCTGTTTTCACAGAAAATTGAGGGAGCAGACTGATGTTTGGTATAATTGATTATGTATTAACATTAGCTGAAGATGACATGAGGGGGTAACGATAACGCGTATGATTTATTATAGCTGTATACACTGGGTAATGCTACACCAACCAAACAATTATTACTGGCTGTATCAGCTCTCTGCACTGAAGCTGATCTCATGTTTGATATACAAGAATTTATTTATCCTGCAAAATCTCAACCAAACAGACTTTTCCGTATTATTTAAACAAGATGTGCATGTTTTATTAGAAATTACATCACAGTAGAGAACACTCTTGTGAATCACCCCTGATATATTAGTCTCCCTTTTTTGGGAGATGGGCAGAAAATTTTCTCAGACCTTAGTAAAGTAAGGACAAATGTGTTTTGACTTCAGAAAAATAAGTAACCGTTCCTTCTGAGAAGCCTTTTGTATTCAATAAAATTCTATAGATGATACAACAACCCTCCAAACCCTTCAAATTCTTTAAGTATAGCTTAAAGGTATGTTTTAAAGTTATTTGGATTTTGAATAGCTCTGACTCCAAAATAAAGCCAGGTGCAGTACAGGCTGACTCATGGACACTCAGAGACTAGGCTCTTTGGCTTACCAAAATCTCTGTAACAACTTCAAACAAAGGCATTATCTGAATATTTTGAAAGCTTTGGGGAATTCTGTATTGGAATCACGGCTCCATTATCTTGGCCTGCTCTCTAATTTTTAAGTGTTATCCTAAGAAAAAATATGGGAAACATATATTCTAAGAAAAACATCATTTAAGATATCATCTCCAAGAAATTATGAAAGAAAAGCTATTATATTTTCCATGTTGAAGGACCTAAGCTGGTGGTTTGCTGCTACTGTGACACACCATGGCTACCCTATTTCAACCTTGTTTCTTGACAGTAATTGTTAGGATTTCGGAAACTCCAGCAGCATAAATTGTTTCAATTTGGTTTATAGCTCTAGATCCAAAATCCCAGCTTTTTCAGCAATACAAGAATTGAATTTTTTATACCATTCTCTGCAAAAGAATGGAGTGTTCCCTAAAAAAAAAGATGCATGGTATAGCAAAAATGACAGTTTTGGGCAACAAGGATGGCTTGGTGACGTGGTATTGGTATAAATCACAGGAAGAGATGCATACATACTACTAAGGCAGGAGAGAACATGGCTATGAAACTGCCAAAGGAGGAAATCAGTGCAGATCAGCATGAAGTCTGGGCCCTAGACTGCATAGGAGCAATGTGCATACATAAAACCCAGGCATCGCTGCTCCTGCTTTAGTCGGAGAACAGCCTGTCCCGGCTGGTCCTGACGGTGCCTTGCTGCTGCCACTGCTGTGTACCAAACTTCTAGACACAGTGCTTCTAGACATAGTCCTTGTACTCATCAGTTGAAGTTAGAAGTATTTAGGTCTGTTCTCTCTAGGATTAGGATAATAAAATTTTCCATAGTGAGCATGGATATTGCTACACATGCTAATGCTATGCACTGAAGTAGCGAGATACTTAATACAAGGAAAAATTAAATTGGACTAAAAGTGCTATGGAAGAACAAATGAGAAATGAACAAAACATTCAAATTGAGACAAAGATTGGTTAATAGAGCTTTGAATAGAAAGTGGAGCATTGATGATTTGCTCCCTATTGCAAAAAGTATTTATTTATTAAAAAATATGAATATCAAAATTTCACACCTATTTCTGAAAAATTAATTTCTCCTACACGGGAGAATACTCCCCGAACACCAACTCTGGATCTGCTGAATGATCAAGATAAGATAGTGATCTCTTACACCGACAGCCGTATCGAGTAACATGAGTTTGAGTAGCAAAGTTATAAGGTATTTCCTTACAGCAGAAAGCAGGCAACTTAGCTGTGTCTCTGGACGGTTTAAGACACTTTGTTGATAGATAAAGACAAAGACAGTTAAGGTTGTTAACACAGGCTGCATTTCTCTAACTCTACTTCTAATAAAATTAACAAAGATCACCCTTAGTATGCAAGTATCAAGTGAGAGAATATGCAGCTAAGCTGTATTTCTTTCCCCTACTGCTTTAAGTGAACGGGGAATTGCTGAACAAGAAACAAAGTGAATGCTCAGTTCACTTTACTTTGCTTGAACGTGCTCTTCTTGAGGCAAATTTGATATTATACACTAAATTTATGATTTGTGAAAACATTCTCATTACATCCTACATAGATAAGCATAAACAAAGTTTACTGCAAAGCTGCATGCTAAGGAAGAGTTTTGAAAAATTACAGAAAAAAAAGCCCAGTTCTAAGTGCAGAGAATCAGAGTCATATCATCCCAAACTTTAGCTTCCCATCCATCACAAGATATTTGCCTTGATGTAAGTATACTGCTAACTGGTTCCTTCTTGCAATAACTGGAACATATCTCCTGCAAAAAAAAATCCTTCTATATGTGAAGCTGCTTTCATAGCATTTTTTTGCCATTAATAAGTTTTCCCGAGTCACCTTCTTTTACCTTAACTTTCAGCCTTTTCATTGAGCATCTGTTAGCTAAAATGAAGCCTATAATAAACATTTATGTCCCTCTTTATGCTGATTGTTGTTTACACCTATGTGGCAAGGCTGTAGGAATATATTGAATATTTATGTAGCAAGAAATTGCACCTCCAGCCTATTAAACACCGAGTGGAGCAGCTGGGATTCTCTAAATGCATTCAGGCCACTAGCAGTATCCATTATTTATCTACATTACTAGCTGCACTTGCAAAGATTGTTCACTCTTTCTCCTCTAACACCTGGTGGCAGCCAAATGGGAGCACATCCTTATTAACCCCACCAACATCCCAATTTGTTTGGAATTGCATTCTAGTGTGCATTCTCATTACAATGAAGTAGAAATGTGAGAAAGTTGAAAGCCACTTCCTGCTTTTTAAGAGAAAGATGATATTATGGGGCTTGCTGGCTTCCCCCCTCTACTCTACTCCACTGTTTTAAGATGTCTCCTGGTACTGTGTCCAGATCTTGGGCCTCCAACACAGGAAGAATGTGGACCTCTTGGAGTGAGTCCAGAGGAGGGACATGAAGATCAAAGGGCTGGAGCACCTGTCATTTGAGGAAAGGTTGAGTGAGTTGGGATTGTACAGCCTAAAGAAGAGAAAGCTTTTGGGAGACCTCACAAAAATACCTGAAGAGGATTAAAAGAGTCAGACATTTTACAAAGGCATGGAATGATGGGAGGGTAGTGAGGGTAGTGAGGCATTACCCCAGAGAAGCTGTGGATGCTTCACCCTTGGAAGTGTTCAGAGCCACACTGGACAGAACTTTGAGGAACCTAGTCTAGTGGAAGATGCCCCTATCCATTACAAGGCTGGAACTAGATAATCTTTAAGGCCCCTTCCAACCCAAACCATTCTCTGATTCTGTGACTATTTAGCAAAATTCTGATCAGCTACAGTAGGTCAGTGCTCTTTTGCTTGAGCAAAGTCATAAGAACAGCATGAATCAGAGGCAAGAGGAGATTGTACTCTGCAAATATCTCAGCAACTTTAAATTTTATTTACGTTTTCTTCTCATATCCTAGTCAAATCTCAATTTGTATTCATTTGCAAAGCATATCCAGAAGGAAGTTCAAGATGTGATCCAGTCTATTCCTTTTCCTCAGTTTTATGTGTACCACTACTCACAGGTATAAATTAAAAAAAAATATTAACAGAAATCATATTATAGTTCATTCTTTTTTATTCTTATTTATCTCAGAGGAGGGTTCTAGAACCTTATTAGCTTACTCATTTTTTTATCATGTAAAGTTCATTAACAGGGGTTTGATTTCCTCTATATGTTTGGCTTTTTGATGGTTTTTTTCATCACATCTATTATCCAATCATACTAAAAATACATGAATGTTAGGTGATGTCCCATTTTTTTTAGTGAGACTTGTTAATGAAATTACTTTCACTATACAGTGATTCCTCACCTTTAATTTATTTATGGAATTTTAAGAAATGTACATGTCCTAGTAAAGTTCCGACTTTAATAGTGTTTCTGTTCAACTTAACAAGTGATTCCCTACATTCAGAATCCGGTTTCTTCTCTTTGCTAATTTTAGTTTCTTGTGTGATTCTTATGAAAGCTCAGTATAAAACTACCTGCCTCTCCTCCATGAGAGTGTAAAATGTCATGTCTTATTGCTTTTGTTGTGTATATCTAGTTATATACGATACGTTGTTTATGGTATGTTATGTATTTGTTTATTTTAGTCCTGATCGTACTAGATAAGGAATGGATTCTTATGATAACATATTCTGGGAAGACATTACAGTGAGGCTCATCAAGTTCAGGTTACATACAATCACATTAGCAAGAATTAAAAAATTTGCAATACTAAAGGAAATAATTCATTTTTCTGAGTCAATGTAATCAGCAGAGAAAGAAAAGGAGTGTCTTTCCTAATGCACCTCTTCAAGGACTTCTTTAAAGTCTTAGATTTTCTGGTAATGCAAATAGAAAAATATAATAAGAAGTAATAACTATTTGTAAAAACCTGTTCTCCATGAAGTTAGTAGAAGAAAACACTTCCACATTTTGATGAACTTGGGACTTTGACAGATGTCTAGCTTTTGAATTCTTTTAGAACCACCTCTCAAAGCTAGACAGCATATCACAAGATCACACTGTCAGTGACAAAATTTATATTATATGTAGCTCACTATTTTAACAGAAAATAATTCATTATAAAGGAACAGTACTCCCAACCTTAACATAACTCTTCAGATCTCATGATGGCATTCACAAAAAGAGAGATTTTCTGTGTCAAGAGTTCTTCTAGGTATACCAGTATCAAGTTCTGGTAAGTACTTACATAGCATTTTTTCACCTGACAGCCATCTTATGAATTTTAACTGAATAAGCCCAAATAAAAAATCTGAAGTGTTCAGAAAAGAAAATACTCAAGAGATTATCTTAATATCCTCAAGCATAAGCAGTGTTTCCTTGCCCTGTACTATCTTTGGGGAAAACCCATGACATAATCAGGACGAAATATTTTTTCATGACATGGATTATTTTTTTTTAATATAAAAGAATCTTGATCTTATCCTGTTCATATACCTGGATACTCTAAGAATAGTAAGGAAGTAAATTGAAAAATAGTTCCAGCAGCATTTAGTGCCTGAGTTTTCTTATCAATTGAGATGAATGTAAGACTACAAGATTCAGGATTAGCAATAAAATGATATAGCACTTTGAATACACACAAAGCATGTAAGAGAAAAGAACTGCTGAACAAAATGTGCGCAAGTGCATGAATATAAAGTGATGGACTCCTTTTCCAGAAGTTGTAAAATAGCTCATTTTTCATTTTCATCAGCACTGAGCTATTTGTATTGATCTTGGAGAATGTCGGCTGTGTTTTCAGAACTTTCAATATTGCAAATGATTAAGGAAAGTCACTGATGTTACAAACAGAACAATACCTCCTCCAAGCAGATGCAATGTCAGCTTCCTCCATTTCTCTTTGCAGCTTTGGGTAATGTATCTCCAAGAAATTTCGCAAAGGCTGTTAGGTCATCACAAATAAGTAAGCAAGAATGCCCAGGACAGAACATCTTACATTGTTTTAAAATAAAATAAATGCATTATGTCACAGATAAAATGCTCTAAATTGCAATATGCACTGCACTAAATAAGGATCTGCAGAGATGTATTTCTGGAATCTCTGTCAGAACAGCGAGAATATCGGGGAACCATAAACTTACGTGCTTGTATCTTTTCCAGGTTAAAAGAGCATTCACTGCACTTTTTCAGTTACTTCTTGAGATACAGTTCAGGGAGTTTCAAGCCTTTAGCTAATGTGTTTACTAGTCTGTTACCCAATTGTAAATATGCTTGTTACTTTTCAGAGCAGCTATTTGGTGAAATATTTAATTATGTCATTATACCAGAAAGATTGTTGGACACAGTGGGATAGAAGTGGTATGTTTGCTCGCATACTAGTGTAGCTTATCAAACACGTCTTTTGCCAATACTAATAAAGGCTGTAGGCCTTGTACTTATCTTACAGTGTAAGGTCTGTAAGGATTCGTCTGAGCTTCCTTGACTTTTTAGCTTTTTGGTTTTTGCAAATATACATAGGTACTGCATGATGAAAAACAGATCTTGATATTAAGCCAGGATATTGACAACTCAGTGTGGCATCCCACCTAGTCTGTACTCCAGGAATACTGGTACTGTCAACCTAGAATCCAGAGGGATTTAAAAAAAGACTTAGTTATTGGTAAGTTTTTTTCACAACTGTTTTAAAACATACATTATTAAGGAAGTTTTTCTTTATTAATTTGTAGTATGATTGCATCTAGGTTAGTAATAGCTGTTTGTTGGTTTTAATTAGATTATTAGGATTTTAATTAATATGAGAAGTTGTTGGCTTTACATATAAGGTGCACTATATTTTTGCTTATAATGATATGGTGGGTGTAATATTGGATGCATGCATACTAAGAAACTTGCAGATTTAAAATAGTTATTTGCATTCAGTGGAATGTGTGTGCACCAAAAAAGAGTGCACATGAGTAGTACATGGTAGAGTACATGGTAGTCTTCTGAAAAATAGTGTGTTCTAAGTTGTATGCATGCTGAAAAGGAGCGTTTCAACAGGGTAATGTTCTTCATTAGCAGTTTGAAATTGCCATAAATCAAAAAAATTAATAGAGAGGGTTAGACTGACAATGCTTTTTCTAGAACAAAGCAGAGAGAGGTCACAATTATTTGAAGACCATCTACGGGAGGAAAATAAGGATGTTAGATTTTCTACTTAAGACTTGTGCACCAAGATCTGCTAACATACCCACTTTGTTCCACTTTGGGTCCTTGCAGACCCCATTTCTATGTTGGCTGAAGCCTCTGAATCTAGTCTTGACAACAGCTGCAGTCCACAAAAACCCTGCCCTGAAACCACAGAGACAAACCTAGATTCTCTGTATATCCACTTATATACATTTATCTTTAAAGTTCTTAAGAAGTACAGAAACTGCCCCAAATTTTAAACATAGGGAAGTAAAGACCTGAAAGATGTGCTTTTGACCAGGCTAATGCAATGCTTGCTGCAGAGGTCTGACCTAAGAAATACTTCATGAGACATTCTTTTTGCGAGTATTCAAAAAGAAAAATAGCATAGAAGTTATTATTTTCATTATGTATCCATGGTCTGATATTGCCCAGAACTCAATTAAAATCAGGCCCTATTATACTGAGCACAGTCAAAACTATATACCAGAGAAAATTTTATGCCATATAAATAAAAATGTCTTTAATTGTGCTTTTCAGTGCTGCATATACGGTGTTGTGATAATTTCTACCAAGATTATTTTTATTCAGAAGTGGTCAAGCTAGTAACATTTCTAAAATATAAGGTTTTATTACGGAAGAATAAATGTCATTGCTTCCAAAAAGCAGCAAAGAAAAACAGGTCAGGCAATGCTACTTCAGAGAATTGTCTTTCTAACATGATTATTTTGATTATTTGTAACCAAAAAATCCAGCTTCAATTATCTGTAATCAGAGCTGGTAGAAATGTTTGTAATAAAGATCCACTGGACCTGAGAAGATTTTAATACTTTAGAAAAACCAGGTATGCACTCTGTGTTTGTGGCTTTGGCAACATGATGACTCAAAGGCTGCAGTACCCTAACAGGCATTATGTAGAATCTGCATTACCTCATTTACAATTTTTTGTTCACTTTTCATTGATTGTCTTACATATGCTCATCCTTCTTGATAAATCTGCTCAGTCTCTCTGCTAAATCTCTTCTTTTTCTGACTTCACAGACATCCTGATTTTCCCTCCAACAGCTTTATGCCATTCTCTCTCAGGCTTCCTCCATCTTCTAAATTCTGTCTCTGTTCCTCACAGCACAGAACTGTCTAAATTCAACAAAGGCAAATGCAGGGCCCTGCACCTGGGGAAGAATAACCCCATGCACCAGTACAGGCTGGGGGCTGAACTGCTGGGAAGCAGCTCTGTGGAGAAGGACCTGGGGTTGGTTCCTGATGGACAACAAGCTGTCCATGAGCCAGCAGTGTGCCCTGGGGGCTAGGAAGGCCAACGGTATCCTGGGGTGCATTAGGAAGAGCACTGTGTCAAGGAAGGTGATCCTGCCCCTCTACTCTGCCCTGGTGAGGCACATCTGGAGTGCTGTGTCCAGTTCTGAGCTCCTCAGTCCAAGAGAGACTTGGAGCTCCTGGAACAGGTCCAGCAGAGGGCTGCAAAGATATCAAGGAACTGGAGCATTTGTCTTTTAAGGAAAGGCTGAGGGAGCTGGGTCTGTTCAACCCCTTGACTGAGAGGGGACTGTGCTCTGGCATTGTTTTTAAGATACATGAATAAACTTTTGAAATTCTAGAACACAGAATCGTGCAATAGGTAAGAAAGAACTGTTGTAATTGGAAAAGTCTGTCACATGCTATCCATGTTTGCATACATGTGGAGGACATCCATCTCCTGGGGATGTTTTATGAGTGAAATGGGATTGCAAAGGCTCAAAATGAAACAGGATGGATTACACAGTTCAGGCTGGATGACCAAGGAAAGAGTGAATACTTCCCACATCTTCTGTGGGAGCACCTGTTTCCACTTTGGAAAATTTGAAAAATTTGGAAAAAACTTGGAAAAAACTTGAATAATATTCTAGTTTGATGTTACTGGAGAAGAAACACAAAACTGCTGTCGAGAAAGAAAAAGGAGTATCTCAGGAAACAACTGTTTTCTTGTCTATAGTTACAACAAATAAGAGAAGACATCCTTTGGAAAGGAAAGAGAAAAAGAGAAAGAAGAAAACTAAGTAAATAGATACCTCTTCTTTTTAAGAAACCTGGACTGTATTTATCAAATGGTAGATACACTGTAGATTCCTAAGCTAATTACATTTTTTTTCAGCTTTCAGCATAGACTCATCTGGCATAGGAACAAATACATTAAAAAATGCACTGATTAGGGAGCTCTTTGTGTGCTCTTCTAAACATCATCATTTGGAAATCCACATAATTTTGCCCTGGGAGGGACCATACACTCCTCTCATGCTCTCAGAAACTCAAATATTTCCAATGTAGTTCATTCTTATTTTCATTCTCTGGATCCCCAGTTTGAGCGTCTAAAATTAATGTTCAGCATGATTTCTACATCAACCATTAACAATGCTCATAATTAAATCCATCTCTCAAATGATATTTAATAGAGTCTTAAATCAATGTTTCCTACTGTCACCAGAGTGGCCATTCATTACATATTTAACATAGAGAAAAAACCTTTTTAGTCATCACAGTTTTTCTCTATCAATTCAATTTGAATAAGGGCTGGGCAGGTAAGCAAGATGAAAAATTAAATCTAGATGATCTTATTGATTAGCAAGATCTGACCCTCAAACTAAGCTTCATTAATTATCCTAGCTTCCACTTCAGAAAGCAGAAATTCGAAAGTTTCAATTACATTACTTCATTGCATGAAGCACCAATATAATTTATGATATCTATATAATTACAGACTCATTAACTGCATGCAGTCTTTACTGCAACAGGTACTGTGTCATCAGTTTATATATGATGATGCAATTTGGGAGTAAATATAATCCTAGGAGTGTCTAAATTTAAGGATTGTTAAAACTGTACAGTGACACTTGCAATACTAATCCAAACAAGGAGGAAAACCAGTTAAGAAATCTAATTAAGGATTCAGGTTTCTTGCAAATCAGTTTTCAGAAGAGCCCACAAATTCCTCTGCTTTCATCTACAAGACACAGGCACCTAAAGTACCAACCACTAGCTTCCAGTGGATTTTCTACACTAGAGAAATGTGCTAGACAGTGTTTATTGCAATGTTTTACAGAAAAGATTTTCTGGTTTTCTACTTGACATATGAAGACGGAAGATTCAATATGTGACTGAAGTGCACACTCACAGCTGAGAAAATTGAAGGGGGAGGAAAAAAAATCCAAACCACATAAGTACTTCTTTTGCTTTAAATATTTCTTGATTCTATTCATCATTAATTATAGGATGTAAGGAACATTTCTAAACACCTTTAAAGACAATAATACAACCAAATACAGGATTATAAAGATTTTTTTCCACCATCTTAAAGTGTATTTAGAGTAAACTGCTTTTCTCCTGCTATTCTACATTCTAGATGTTTTGAATATATCTGGCTGTTAGGAAGCCTTACATCTTCTTGCTGAAATGTGAAATGGTCCCCGAACATGTTATTATCTTTGAACAAAGATTTTTCTGTGTTTATTTTTGTAGTATGGTGACTCCAGCAATTTCAAGGCTATTAACATGATGTTATATGAGATGATTATATATTTGTTGGTTTCAAAAAACTGTGCAATTTTCCATGCAAAACATGGTTGTGTGGAATTTTTTATATTCAACAAGGAAAAAAAGAGATGCATGAATGACCAAACAGGAGCACGTAACTCTTGGAAACAGACATAAAAATATATGTATATATATAAAGTATATAAGTATACATATAAAGTATTTATAGTCTTTAAGGGAAATGCATGTGAATTCGCCAACTGAGAAGAGACAGAAAATGGTGCTTAAAGAGAGATTATGCTTCAACCATCCATGAACATTTGAAAGCAGCCTAACATTCCTCCTCTACATCAAATCTTGTTTTTCCAGTGTGCATTAATTGCTCCAGCGGATTTCACTGTTTGCTGTCTTGCACTCAAGAAACCAGGACCGTTATACAAAAAGTTCAGGAAGCATGTATCATTATAATCTCGAGCTTCAAATACCTAAACTATGCTTAAAAACTACTAAGCAGGTCACCAGAATAACTCAACTAACAATTCATATTTCAGACTATCTAAAAACATATTGAGGTCTCTGCTCTTAAAATAAGTGGTCCTTTGAACTACCATTTTTTTTTACCATCCCAACTGTAGCATTTACTGATCCAAGGCTGAAATCATCAAGGTCTTAAATAAGAAAACCAAGTCAGAAACATAGGGAACAGCAATAGGGCTTCTGAGAGGTCTTGCAAATTTTTTCTAGCCCAACTAATTATATACTCATTTACCCAACAGGACAAATTATTAAATGTCTTACTAAATCTCAGTTCTAGTAATGAATATAAAATGAAAAATATTGGCTTAATAGAATTTTTGAAGTCAGATGTTTTATGTGCATAAAGATACTTTAATGCTGACATCATATGAAGATGCCAAGAAAAAATTATTTTTTTTTCCCCCTCTTAGCTTTCTTCCAGTGACTCATGCTGCCACTCTAAGGCAGAAACTTAAAAGAAAAAAACCATAACCAAAATGCAGTGTTTACTTAATTTATTCTTTTCTTAAATCTTGAGCCAAAATCTAGAATTTTAAGCATTTTTGTGAAATTTCATTTTTCCTTGAGTGAATGTCAGGTGGCCTAGGAAAAGGGATTTGATAATCAAATGGCAGATCCCCGAGTGATGTGTTGAAGGTGGCTACCTGAAAACAGAGGCTAGACAAGAATAAGAAAATAAAAGTGGGTATTTATTTGAATGGTTACAAATGTTACAATGGTTACAATGGTTACAGTTACACCCTGGGAAGTCAAAAAGGCTCCACCCAAAGACGGACCCTGGGTCATGGGTTCTTCACACTTTTATAAGTTTGGTCCATTTACATATCAGGGTTAATTCTCCAATTATAACTTCAGTTAATAATGTAATTACCCCAAGTTTTCCCCTCCTCTCAAAGGCTTTTAGTTTACACATTTTGGGGCCTGGGACAATCAAGGTGTCCTTGAAGAACAGAGGTTTGTTATGTCTAACCAGAATGAGAGAACGGTAGTTAACAGGCCACACAAAACTTCAGAGTTACACACTGAGCAGTACAGGATTTGAAAAATGTAAAAGTTAAAACCTAAGGCATCACCAGTAAGATCAACAGGAATTGGCCAAGTAACAGAAAAAATGAAATGTAACTAGGTCAATGAATGTCCTACTGTTAAAAGATATAAACGCAATGAAGTTCTCTTCTACCTTCAGGGAGGAGAGGTCAGCTCTATCTATCCTTGTTTGTGAGACTCCGCACACCTGCAATTCCACACCCTGCAGTTCTCTTCAGTAGGGATTTGTGCATGACCTCCCCATGTCAATGATAAATGGCTACTGATGAAATAAGCAGGAAAGCCTTGAAATGTTGTGCAGTAAAGGTATCATTTTGGTCAGGTGTGAATTCCTGTTTGACTGTCAAACCTAAATTCACCACGACAGGTTGAATACCCCTGTGCCTGAAAGCAGCAGCTCTGGTGTCAGGAGCACTGGTACTGACTAATGGCATGTTTTTGTCTGACTTTCTGTCTGAAGAGCCAAAACTCAGCACAAGGTGAGCCAAAGAGAGATGAATTCAAATTGAGCCTAACTGAATTGCTTGTATCAACAGAGAGGTATTTCCAGGTTTAGCTGCAGAGTCGCACCCAGTATAACAGGTCTTACTGGACACTGGTCCAGAGCAGCAAAAAACAAATTCCAGAGACTCCTTGTTATCAAACTGACATGGTCCAGTTTCCATGATCATTAGAGCATGAGTTTTTGCAACTAACACATAACACCTGGGGCAGCGAGACATTTTGTGATTGGTCTTAAGAGATGGCCAGCATCCTCAAGCTCTCATTCCATTTTGCCTTTTTTATGGTATGAAAATATGAACATTATCTCACTCTGTTAGATTGTCCCCCTCATTCCTCCTTTCTTTATCTTCTCCTGAAAATGGGGTTATATATAGCCAAGACCTTCTTAATTGCTATGTGTGAGGAAAAAACACTTGAAGAAGTAACTGAAAAGATTTTATTTTAAACACCAGAGTGAGAGTACAGCGCAAGGTGAGGGTTCCATAGGGTTGTTCTGGGGTTTTTTTGAAAAACAGATTTTAAGGCAGTTTCCTGTGTGGAAACCCAATGAAATAACACAATATTTACATTCCAGAACTTGTCCTTCTACCTCCAGAAGAAAATTTAGTCATTTTCTATTACCTTATTCCCTTGGAATATTTTCATTGTAGGAAATCAACACTATAAATGAGAAGCAAAGTTTCCAGGAAAGTAGAAAGACATATGTGTGAGCATGCATGTGTGGTTTTAGGTCTACAAATTGCATAAATCTGAAAAATAAACACTTACTGATTACAAAGCACAATACAGTTAACGACTTTAGTATACAAAAGCTAAAATTTAAGTTACTGTAGCATATAGAAAGACCTAAATCTCATCTCTTTAAAGGAGAACTGTGGAACTTCAGTGTTATAGACCACTACACTGGGTTTCTCTTTCCCTACCTGATAGCTAAATACCATTTTTCACTCTACCCTCCAGCATGCAGTTACTTATATCTCACCATCTACCAACAGGACCAAGAGATAACCAATTCTTTGCATGAAGCTTGCCTGGGAATTCAAATGGAGAGTCTGGAGAGAGGGATTTGAAAGAGCTATTGCTGCAGACTTGCTGTGCTGGCAGAGCTCTGGAGGGATAAGTGGTACAGCCAGAGGTATATCTGGCATTAACAGATATGTGTGGGGTCTCAAACACAGGAAAAGCATTTTGTATCAACACTGAAAACCAAGCTGAATTTGAGCAGGGGGTTGAGTTTGCTACTGTCACCAATTACCTACTTCAGAAACATCAAATTAACACAATTTATGAAATAACGGGGCAATGGTTCAAGCACACTGAACCCAGTGTATGGTCAGGTTTGCTCACAGGCCTGAGCCTCAGGAGAAGTCAGAATTCTTTGAAAGCTGAGGGAACATCTTTGTTTTCTTTGTTTCCTTTGTTTCCTCTTCCAAGAGTCAACAAAAGCTCAGCTACAAAGAACTGGCCCAGATGTCATTCTCTGTGTGACTAAACAGATTCTACCTCTAACTGAGAGCTTCATTCCTTCCAAAGATGAATTTTTTGCTCATTAAGCACAAAAGGATCCTGCATCTCTGTATTAGGAGATATCAGAAGCAGGATCAGTCACAGCAAAAGATGAATAAGATGTATATTTTTATTTTCTACCAAAGAGCTTTTTAAAGTCATCCAAGTATTTCCTGATCAGTCTGTATCCTGATGAATCTAAGACAGTTAATGCATTAGCAGTGTTGTTGATTAATGCAAGAGGGTTATTAATAACAATATTTAACATCAGCAGGATTTGCAAATTCCAAAATTCCAGTTAGACCAACTTCCTAACCAAGTCAATTAGATTCACAAGGCCAGATTTGCATCAGATGTCTTCAACAGAGTTTCTCTCAGGTGGCATTTTCTCTGATATTAGATTGCAATGTCAAATTTTGATTTGCTCTGCAGTGATTAATTCCAGTTGCAGGTTAATTCAGCTCCTGAAACTTCCAGTCTTTCCCCTGTTAAAAAACAATGGAAAAGGTCATGACAGGTGTAACTGTATTTCCACTGATGGATGCATATCTCAGATATGCTTTGACTTACAATTTAATCAAGACCAACACTTTGCTTTTTTACTGCTGTAGCTGTAATAAATTAAACTTGTGCTATATTCAGTCCTGTTCAAAAGTTTACAGAAGGGATATTATCTGTCTTATAAAATCCAGCAGTGATTAAATTCACTGATTACAAGGAATGACATTACACTTAAAAAGGCAGTCAGAAGAAATGATAGGTCAAATCTCTTAGGTATATCTTTCATTCATAAACTCTATCTTAGGTTCCTTTGTGCAAAATATCTATTCAAGGCACCTTTTTGTCCTGGTCTTGAAATCTATCTGTAAAATCAATTACCCCATCACCCCATGGGAGCTGACTGAAGGCCTCTCATTCATTGACCTTAATATACTGTAAGGATCTGATAAAACAGCTGAGGATTGATCTGTCAGGAGGAGTTTGCCTGATAAAGTCATCTTCCTCCTATCATGTCAATAGAAAGGTAAGTCTACTTTGATACTTCCACAAACTGAGCTGGTAGTTTCAGTTTGCATCTGCTGTGGTTTAGTGGTCTGTGTTAGGATGAAGTCTGAGACTAAAACAAACATTTACATGCCTCAATACATAGTTTTTCATGTAACGTAGATATCTTGGGCCACATTATTGTCAATGGACACCTACTCAATATAGAGCCAGAGGAAGAACACTGTTGTCCTGAAGACAGTCGTTGAGTTACTGACTAAATCATCCTTACGGATAAACATACACTTCTCCTTTGGGTTTGTTGGTTTATTCTATGCTTCTGTGTACAAAACAAAAACACACAAGAAAATGAACTAAAAGTCCAATATTTCTGTAATGGCATGCAGTAATCACCACTGGGTGTCTATGAGGACTCGGAGAAGGGAATCATGGGCAAAATAAAATATAGTTAAAATGAAATAAATATCAGACTTGCACACTACCTGGTTTTCATGCCTGAATACAGCCAAAACCACACTGAGTATAGGATTGTGTATTTCAGCCTAACCACTGGCTTCATAAATTAAAGTTGTCACTAATTCTTCTATACATTTATTGAAAGGGTGAGTTCACGCCAGCCCCTAGCTCTATATTTTTACATCGTTTTTCATGAAACTATTTATTGACTGATTGCATGTTTTATCATTCAAATGTTTTAATTTGAATTCTCTAATATTTTTAGGAATTTCATCCAAAGGTTAGCTACAGTCACAATTTGGTTTTCTCCAGACCTATTTAAAAATGTTTTTTCATACACATTCTTCCTTGTCTCTTTTGTAGCCTTTACTTCTTATAAGCCTTACTGGGCTGGGATTTTTATGATGAAGTGCAAATGTATAGGAACTAGAGCTGAACTCAATTACTACCCCTGATTTAGTTTCTGTTCCAACACACTTTCGTTGGAGAAGGGTACCTCAGAATACAGTCAATGCTGCATTCCATCTGCTGGGAATACAGTAGAAAACTGAACTGGAGAAGTTCTTTGATAGTTTCAGGCATATAGTTTAAACATTTCAGTCCCTCTTAGACACCCTAATGAAAGCCCCAAGGCCTGAAAGCAACTGTTGGGAGCTGAAAGTAAAAGAAAGCATTTGCTAAGTAACAAGCAATCCTTTCTTACAGCTGTGTGCAGTGGAATGCCAATGGAATTACTTCATCCATTTACGGGTAGGTTTTGTTTCCTTCCTAAACAGAAACTCATCCATGTGAAAATTTCTAAAAAGGCTTCAGACTTGCTTTTAAATCTTATGCTCACATTAATTGTCTTCATATTTTACTATTCCATTTGGGAATGTGACTGACTATGGTCACACAATAGTGAGTGCACTTCTATTGCAGAATAAGGATCAGATAAAGGCAAAAACAACTTAAATAATCTCAAAAATTGTTACATTTAAATACGGTTTTATTTAGAAGTATCACCGTTTTAAGAAAAACAAGAAAAATGAAACCATTTATATATCAGTTTGCACCTAATTTGTTTGCTTTAGGTCAGTTTTTCTTGGAGAATCAACTCTACCATTTCACCCGCAAATATGTAAATCTAAGACCTCAAACTGCTGAGACGGAAGCCCCTGTAGAGGACTCTATGAAATCTCCTTGCAAAGCTTTAAGTCGCTCCCTTGAGTTTTACCATACACAACTGCACAAAACCAAGAGCCTACATATTCCTAATATTCACTAAACCAAACTCCTTCAGATCTTCCTGTGTCTCTGTGCATGAAACTCTCCTTGTGACTGAGAGCACTAATGCCCTATGTTGAAATCTAAATGCTCCTTTCCTGTAAGAGGGCCAAATAATTATCTCTTATATTTTGGTACAAAATATTTCCCATAATTCCAATAAGGTCAATCAATATTGCTTATTTTTTCATTTCCATACTGCACAGTAAATCAGAAATTATCAATCCCATCCCTGGTTCTATGCCAAGAAAGCCCAGACAGGGTTGTACACAGAACTATGCACAATCTAAGAACTATCTGTTCTTACTTACAATTTTATCTATTATCTGGGACTGTTTAATCCTACCTTGTGTATAGCTGAACTACTAACACTTAAGCTTCTGAGCAACATCTTAGACTTGATTTCAGTTGATGTCAGGCTAGGGTGAGGTGGAAGCATCAAACCATACCATCAGCAATCTAGCAAACATGTTATGAAACTCTGGCTCTTTAGGTGTTTCATTAAATCACATGCTAATAATAACAAATAGGATGCAAATATGCTGTTCTCCTTCCTGACATTTCTGTATACTTTTTAATATAGTGTTCTTTCTGTGAAACCACCAGACACTCTCACATCTACTGAACTTCCTTCCCAACCCCAGATTAGGGTGAGGAACAGAAATTAAAACACTGGAGTTATTTAAAATTTAAAGCTGAGGAACATTCTCTGGAGATGAATGTTTCAAGCAGAAACAAAATTAATGTTGCAGAGAAAAAAGTCTAGTCCCTGATGTGGCGACTGCAGAGCCAGTGCAGAGTTTAGCATGATACAGGTGCTGATACTACACCATTTACCAGTGTCCAGACTCCTTGGTCTGATACAGACCATCAGAAAAAAGTATCTACTCAAGGCTGCTAGAAACATTTAGACATCCCTGAACAAAGTCAGTGAGATAATAATGTCATATGAATTGTAAAACCAGAGTACATCTGTTCTTAAGAATAAAACACTGTCAGATGTACTTCTGATTGAAACTTTTGGTCTTATGGAAATGTCACTTTCCACTGGCTTGTGGCAGTTCTTGCTGTGCCTTGAAAAAAAACCAACATTCTGGACTACCCTCATTAGATTTCAGAGCCTCACAAATTCTCCTGGTTTCTCTGTGGTGTTAAAATGGTCCCTGTAACTGCATCCATACCTGAAAAAAAAAAACAAACTGGTCATCCTCTCTACAGACAGAAAGGTTGCATAGTACTATTGTCAAAAATTCCAATGGTTGTGTTGAGATTCATGCAACATGTCAAATGTTACTGAGAAATTGGCTGCCTGTTTTCATCTGCCCATGAAGAGTTACTGTTTGTTATTTTCAAAGTGTATTTATCATTTTTCCTTAGTGTGAAACAAAAATTATCCAGTTGAATACACCCAGGTCTGATGTACCCCAAGATACCACTGGACTTTTTGGCCACAAGGAAAGGCACAGTGCTGGCTCATGGACAGCTTAGTGTTACAGAATCAGCTTGTGACAAAAATATCCCTGAATTTTCAATACTGTTTCCAGCACAAAGTGAAAACATAGCCCCTACTAGCAATTACGGAAAAAAATTAACTCTATCCCAGTCAAAAACAAGACAGGTAAATTAAGTGATAATTGTGAGAAGATCAACAGCCAATAGAGAAGGAACAAGACAGTTCTAATACTGGGCTGTCAAAAGGAAGTGTTATTTGGTAATTCTGCATAAGTCAAGACTGTACAAATGCTCCAGAAGGACCTGTGAAAATAAGTGCTGATAAATTATATTTTCACCTCTGTGTCATTCCTTTTTTCCAGAACTGCATATAGATAGATTATAATTTGCCTAAATTTGTTTATTTGAAACAAGGTCTCCTAAAATTTTATTGGATTATTATTGCTATATGGATTTATCTTATAACTGCCTTCAAAGTATTAAAAAGTTATGAAAACAGGCATGCTTACACTTTTTATTTCATCAGTTGTGCACATCTGTCTTTGAATTCTGTGGAAACAAACTCACTGTTTGGTTTTGCAATTCTCTTCTAATGTCTGTAATAGGCACTATTTAAATAAATTTGATTGCTAGTGACTTTTCAGAAGAGACAAACACACCAAGACGTGCATCAGTTTCAAAGGCAAATTGACTTTAGTTTTGAAAAAAGTCATCTATTTTTAAGAACATCAACATATTTCAACACACTTTTCTCAGTGATGTTATCGACATACAATGGGTGGTCACTAACATTAAAGATATTGTCTTTTTTTCTGTCTGTGTGTGTAAATAGTATGAGGGCTGTCTTTGTGTGCTAATCAAATTGCAGTTTGAGAGACTGTGCGTTCCTTAATTTCCACCGTTGTTACAATATTACAATACAAGATATTTTTTCTACTACTACAGGTCTTACTTGCTAAAGACCTTCACTGTTGACAAAAATTACTTCCAAACTGCTTTGAAATATTTCTCAAGCAAAAAGATACAAATGCCATGTGAGAGAATGTCTTTTGCACCAGATGATGCTTAAAAAAAATCAGTCAAAAAACCCGAACACAATAAGTCAGTTATTTCTAAATCAGTCTTCAGTCTTTAAAGTACATTACAGTAAAATAACCCCCAATTTTACATGTCAGTTACTCTTTTGCCATGAATCTCTTCACACTGACAAAACTCATAGCAGACATATCAAGAATGGTGGGGTAATAACTATGATAAAATAAATGTATCAGTGAATGAAATGGAAAAACAGCAGCTAATATTTACTAAATTCAAACTCAATTCTACTGTATCCTATTTAAAGCCGATCAAACCATTGTCTAGGATTTTGACAAGAGTAAATTAGGACAGGTTTCCAGCTAATAGGATGCCTATTCTGTAAACTACATCAAAGACTTCTTTGCTTGCAAAATAAAAAAATCCCACTTCTTTAAAATCACTTTGTGGTAACTCTGGATTTATAAGGATCTTTTTCTTGACTGTAGCTTACTGTTCCTCCCGTTGTACATCCTAATCAAATTTGCATTATTTAATGAGTTTATGTTTATGCTCTTTTCTTTCAAAGTGAAGAGAAAGAAGTGATGGTAGGAAGGTTCACAGGCAGCTAGACATAAACCTTACCCACCCTTTTCAAAGTAGAAATAGAGAAACGCAGCATGTATGTCATATACATTTGGATGCCACTGCACTATTTGTCTTTTACTGCTTTCTTTGTACTTTAAATATGACTCTTGAGAATGACCCTGCATTGTTGTTACTTAAGACTGCATCCGGGATTAGTATAATGTGATTCACAAAGGGTGTCCCGGGAAAAACATTTCACTTGATATCAAAAATACTGCAAGTTTTCTGCAGTATTGCTGCAGAAGTCTGCTGTGCTGAACTCATCCTCTTGCAGGCAACCTATCTTCGGGTAATATCCTGAAAGGGCTGTTACGTTACATGCCAACTCTACACATAACTTGTGTAGGCAACTTGTTTGCAGACTGTCAATCTGTCCATCAAACCTATGAGGCATAAGACCCAGGGCCCAGAAGCAGCTCAGGTTCAGGGCAGTTTGCTTAAAAACAGACACAGGATCTGTTCTGGTTCTCTTTATGAAGGTCAGAAACACAACTGCCACGTGAAAGGGAAAACAAAAAAGGATTCTAGGAAACAGCAGGGCAAAATTTATTTCTTTGCATGAGCAAACCCAGCTTTGGCTGTTTTCCTTAGGACATAAATCTGCTCACATAAGATCTTGGTCCTGGAGATCTTAAAATACAAAAGGACAAAATTCCCCATTAAAATATCATGTGTGAAAAGCACTCAAAGGTTGTAATAGAATGTTAGTTAGAGAATGAGCCTGAAGAACTTTAAAACCAGTCCATGAAAGAACATAATTTCTTTTCTTTGTGTTGATTTAAACCTTCTCTTAAAGAGCTTAACAGTTAGCACATTTTCTGGAAAACTCTACTATTGTCCAAAAATCATCCCGTAGTTTTGGCAATTTCTGGCCAAGCCAAGTCATACATTACATATGCCCACTTGTAATCACAATGTGCTACCTACATGACAAGCAGATGAATACTATTCCCTGTGTTAAGGATGCGTCAGACTTGTCCCAAGCTTAACTGGAAGGAGTCTGGAGTTGGGTTGTAAAACTGCATACCACAATGGTTCTTTCTTTCTCAAGAACCCTGAAGTCACTCTAGGATTATGATAAAGTGCACCTGTTCTTTGGGGAATGGTGAAGAAATTAAAAGTGTAGAAGAGGAAAAAGAAAATTCATTCTAACATTCACTATTTTTTTTGGACCAAAACCTCATCCTTGGTTGAGATGTTCAGCATACAGGACTGTGGTGCTGGCTGTGTCTGTGTGTATGCAAACACATATGTAAGAACCAAGCTGTCCCACTTTGCTGGTCTCCTTTATCTCCTTCATGCAGATGGATATGCTTTGCTGCAATCATTTCAGTGTTAAGATGCATCATATTCTGGCCAGCTGCAGGGTTCACCTGTGTGTTTGACTTATAAGCTGTTGAAACCTACAAGAATGACTAAGGATGGTGTACCAAAGCAACAGCACTAATCACAGCTGGACTGACTAGGTGCTGTCGCCAGGCTGTCATGTGCTGAGGGCCTGTGAAGAAGTCAACAATGATTTAACAAGATAGAAGGGAACCATGTAAAGGAACAGAAATATTGCAGGAGCTGCCTATGTACAGCTCACACTTGGAGGCAGCTGGGTTTATTGCAAATGCACGATGAATACACATTTTCCACTAGTGATGGACTGATCTAAGACCATATGGCAGTTGCTTTATTCTTGCCCTGTCCATTTTGAAGGATGGTGTTGCAATGCTCTGGTACAGATGTGTTACAGGTTTGCAGATGGGGTGTGAGGTCAGAAGTGTTTTAACAGTACACAGCTTTCTTTCAGCTGGAAAAGTTCTCTGTAACAATCCAAGGTCAATAATATATTCCCCAATATGGAAGATAGGAAGGGGAACTTATTACAAGTACTCTACACCTCTCCTGTCCTGACTAGCTACGGAAGCATCTTTCATTTTGAAGAGGAAAGGAAAGATTATTCTATAAACATTCAAACATGTATGATGTGGGGATGTTTGGACACAGAAATTTCATGTACTTTGGAAAAATTACCTACCCATTTTTGCAAGAGACAGAAATAACAATATAGGCTTGGGCTTCAATTGCACCCCTTTTAAGTGAAAAAAATAAAATTTTATCAGAGCTCTGAACCACCAGTATTCTCAACAGCAAAAACTCTTTTGAAAGCCAATAGAGACACAAAACTGAGCACTGCGGCTTTGTGAAGAGAAAAGAAACGTTCTGCTTAGCTGATGACACTGGCCTCCCTTGCACTTGCTCACAAAAAATCTTGGAATATTTATTTCAGAGGTGAAGGATCACATTAAGATCCAAAGACTTGGCTTTATTTCTCATAGTTTTCCAGTCTAGAACTGATGGAATATATCAGCTCCAATCACACAGAGCCGTAGTTTTGACCAGAGTGAGTATCCCATATCTGTGAGATATTTCAGCAGGCCACAAGAAAAGTTTCAGGTTCTTTGGGTTCCAGAAGCATCCAAATTTCATATTGAGAAGCTTATGTACAGTGTGACATTACTAAACACCAAAGAATACAGGTCTTGCTCTATGTCGTGATAGTCTTCTGCGGCAGATCATATTCTACTTTATAGGCTAGTGTGATAGGAAGCCCACCCTCTGTTCAGACAGGTGGTGAAATGAAGTCACAAACATAAAAGAGGCTTTTAAAAGTAGTCAAAGGAGAAAAAAATATCTTTTTTTTTTTTCATGGTACAATAACATCTTTCACTTCAGGATCTCAAAGCACTTTAGAAGCACTGCAATTAAGCTTCCCATCTCCTCATGTAGTTTAAAAGATTTTTAATGTCTTTTAGCAAGAGAAGAGAATAAAAATGAGCAGGAAATAAACTGGTGTTTGCTCATTTAATTCATAATGAGAAGAAAAATATGCACAGCTTAATAATTGCTTTTATTTTAATTGTTCATAAGGAACAATCTTTCTCCTTCCCACCCTAATTACAGGATAGACATATACCAGAGTGTGAAAAGCTGTAGAGCTTAGGATCACCCATAGCATGACAGGTTAATTCGATAAATGCTTTCTTCCCCACATCTTCCAAAATTTTATAGGTCTTTTCATCCACTGTTTTCTCCTGATTTAGTGTTTCAATATATCTTCCTTGACATACTTTTACTCTCTCAAGTGTGTTGATTATTTTTTAAGATTGCGTTAAGATCTCAGCAGAGAGAGGAAGGGAAAAAAGAGAGAGAGAAAAGATGTGTTGTGTCAATGGAAGAGTAATGAATTTAATGTGAGATAGTCTTCATGCAAGACAAAACATAAACATTGAAGTAAATGAGAGGAAAATGAGAAATAACAGCAGTTCAGGTGGTTATGAAGTATCTTGAAACTAAAGCATGAACTGAAATTATTTTGTTGTCCTAAAGTTAAGTTTGTCCTTTCCTCTCTTCTATTATCTCAATAGTCTATTATGAAATCTGCTCAGCAGGGAACACTTTCATGTCAGAATGCTGTATTTTTAGTCAATCAATTGGTCCTTTACCAGGGCGGAGGGCTAGATGCCTTTCAAACTGGAAGAGACATCTGCAGCCAGGAGTCTCTCCATTTATACCTGGCAAGACAGAAATGACAATGTCTACCTTTGTGCTCTCCGAGTTCATCGTCTGTTAGCAGGGGTCAGGAAGCATTATCTGCCATCACGCAGTGCACACAGAAGTTCAGCTCAAAGTTACCCTACAGTCTTTCAGGAACAGTCTGTGGATGTTCTTTATTTTTCTGCTTCTGTACCCAACACATCCTATTTGAGTGGTTCTGGGGTTTTGCACTCTTTGTGTGTGCATGCATGTGGGCAAATGTGTGTGGATCATTTATGCTGCAAGACCCCAGGAGAGGAACTGTATCTGTGCTATGAGTTTGTAAAACACTGGGCACACGAGGAACACAATGGAGTTCTCTTACTCCTCTAGTGCAACCAGCCATTATTTTGAACTGGTAAGAACAGCAACAGTATAAATGTTATCTTAATTCACTTCAGAACCTTAAAACCTCCTCAGGAAAATGACTCATCTGTAGCTATTGTACGCTGGTCTTTACCTTTGATACCATAGCAATCTTACCCCCTAAACAATAACAGAGGGTTCTCTACACCTTAAAAAGAAACATCTCTCCTGGGCACATCACTCTTCTTGCAACTGGCTGTTCTGTGAAGTGACCCAGAAAATGTAAAAGGTGCCAGCTTGTTTTATGCTCTGTAGCTGCCCTATTATGGTTTGAGACCACCAGTGTATTAAATGTTTTGTGTTTGGGGTGTTTTTCCCATTCTGATTGATTTAAATACATTTTATAGTTGATAACTGCACATAACGAGTTTACTCAGTGGTAATGGATCAGCAGCAGCCATACCTGTGACTCAGCAGGGATGGGCCACGGACTAGAACCACCTCCCAGCTCTGCTGCAGTGAAGGGAGCCAGTGGCTGGTCCAGCTTCTATTTCAGACCACTTCAATGAGAGTCACACAACAGTGCTGTCACATGCCAACAGTTTCTGATCTCTTTTTTTCACTTGTCCTCTTTCGTAGCTGGGTGAGCCAACACTCAATCTGAAACTCGATACCCTGAGACTCTATCAAGGAAAACTGCTGTATGAAGAGACATTTAGTTGACATCAGGACACAAGGACATATACACCCTTAAATTCGTGTTCCATTTTTAGTGCATGACAGTTACAGGATTTATAGTCCATCTCTTCTCAAGTATTGCTTTTCATTTATGTAAAAATAAGCCTTCTTAGCATTTTATATGTTCTATTAATACTTTTGTGGCACAATCATTACAATGACTTACAACTGTATTAAGTATATTTTATATTTAATCATGACATAAAATAGAAAGACTTGCAATGATCACTGAAAGATTGTCCTAATTAACTGACTTCCCAACTTGGCCGTTGCAAGTCTCAGTGCATCTGAACACAGACTCACTGGTGACAGTTCGCTCTGCATTGAAGTCAGTGTCAGGACTTACACACTCTTACCCAGTAAGTCTGAGAGACAAACAGCAACATTTACTCATCCAGCAAGTGAAAAGGATCAGCTTTGTGAATGCCCATTTCCACTTAAGAAACATATCCCTCCAAATCTGTTTAATGTATCTAGTGTCTAGTCCTCCTCTCACTGATGCCATGATAAGCCGTGAGTCCCCAATGAAATCTGTAGGGTTATAGCAAAATGAGAATGGCTCTATACTCCCTCATTCTATTCTCATTTTGGTGATTTCTCAGTGTGTGTGCAACTGCCAAGTTCAATGAATTTTCTCCCCATTTCCGTTCACATAACTGATGTCCCCACCTTGCCTTTGGGGTGATGTATCAAAAGATAACTAAAATAACATACTGCCCCTCCCTAACAGAGATATCCTTGCGGGCAGGAAAGATAAAGTTGCTCTATCACCCAGCCATTTATTTTTTTGGGCAGGGTGGGCACTGTGTGTTTGTGTGTACTCCTCATCTGTAACCTTGTCATTGCAACACCTTAATATTTTCTCTGCAAATATGGAGGAAAATTAGCATATCAATAATAGACAAATTCTCATTTGCATGAAAAATGGCAACCTCATCAAGTTTTTAACAGCCCTATGTGATCCAGTCAAATGTATTTGAAGTAGCATCCAGGTTCCTAGAGAAAGGAAGGCCCTAAACTGTCAAATCACTTACTGTAGTAAAAATAGGTGAAGAAGATTAAATACAGTTGCTTACTAAATTCAGCTGAGTCTAAATGCAGCTGGAATGTGGATGAAGGACAGAAGTGTGTAAGGGAATGGGAGCCACTCTATCACCTCCCACTGAGAATGCAGTCAACAGAGGGTTACAGCACAAAACCTAAAAACCCACAGATGGATTTAACTTGCCCCCGGTGTGACACAGTCTGAAATAATCCCTTCTGTCCAGATTCTACATTACTGCTTTGGTTTTTCTTCCCTTCAAGAAGATTAATTTCCATACCTCACATAATTAAATACAAAAACAATAACCAGGATGATGAGAATTGGGATTGTTCAGCTTGGAAAAGAGAAGGCTCCAGGGTGACCCAGTTGTGGCCTTCAAGTACCTGAAGGGAGCCTACAGAAAAGATGAAGAGAGACTTTCTACTGTCATATAGTAATAGGTCAAGGAGGACAGGTTTAAAATTGAAAGACAGTAGGTAGAGATTAGGTATTAGGAAAAAATTCCTTTTCTGTGAGGGTGGTGAGGCACTGGAACAAGTTTTCCAGAGATGTCAATGCCCCACCCCTGCAAGTGTTCAAGGCCGGCTTGGTTGGAGCAACCTGGTCTAGTGAATGTTGTCCTTCATTCAGAATGTTCTATGATTCTATGATTATTAATATAAACAGTACATGTGTGCTTTGTAACATTGAGAAAATCATACAGGCAGGATGCTCACAAATGAGCTGTCTTCTCCCTCAGTTTGCTGTTAGTAACAGTGAATATAGGACTGATCAAGTTCTAGCTCAGGCTCTGCAAATGGATTCAGTTCAAAAGAAATTTCAAAGCTGTGTTATTTTGCACTCACTAAAAATGTAAACCAAACAAAATCATAAGACATAGAAATATCACATTTTTTAAAATATGTTTTTTGCCTGAATGACTTTTTTGTTATTGTTTTTCCAAAGGTCACCCTGCTTGGTACATAAAAAGGTTTTTATTTTAGGAAAAAATAGCTTCCATAGATCCATATTCTGCTTCATTCTTTTTGCTTCCCATGGCATATTAAGAGTCACAAGGAAAAACAAGTATTTACTTAAAACTAACTGAAACAAGCACTAGTAATTCTAACTCTGACAGACTACAAGACAAAATGAAGAACTCAAATATTACTGCATCAGTAGTAACAGAAATGTAGGTGACTAATTTGGTTGTGTAAACTCAGTGAAACAGATAAAGAACCAAAAGCATAAAAGCAAAGACACAGCACACCTCTATACTCTGTCCCAAGTATTTTAAAAATAGTCACATATAAGTGGTAGTTTAATTCTGTTGATTAAACAAATACACACAGGAAACATACATACATATATAAATCTGTGCATGTGTGAAAATAACCAAACATACACAAGTATTTAGGTATTTCTGTGTATTCATAAAGAAAGAGCAAGAGAAAGGGAAGGGGGCTTGCAATTATGTGTTGTTGTCCCTTGATAAATGAAAGCCTAATGCCTGTGAGTCATAAACCCAGTTCTGACAGCAGGGATGCTCCCACTGCTCAGGTAGGCTTCTGCAGCAGAAAGGTGTCAGTCCTACCTTCTTTGCTGGATGTGGTTCCAAGGAGCCGCGGCACTCTGAGGAGTAGCAGTTAGAGACTCTGAACCACCCACATGAGTTTCACTCTGGTACTCTTACCCTGACTTCTTGTTGACCTTCGCAGATCATACCAGAAAAAGGGGACAAAGATGAGACTGGAAAACAAGAGAGTTAGCAGTTTTTCACGTTTTGGGTTTGTTTTGCACACGCGAATGAATATTTCAAATGAGTGAGAAAAGTACCTTTGTAGGCCATCAAAATAAATACAGTAAGTGTTGTTCTTGATGCGTCATCTTTTGATGGAGTTATCTGTAATGTAATCTGTGGATATAGCTCAATCAATAAATGTGTGAATGGTTACAGTCTTGTTAGTCATGTTATACTGCTTCACAGTCTTTAGAAAGTCCCTCTACCACTGCAGGCCATGATAGATTGGTCTGTCACATTTGCTAGTGTGCATTGCAGTGATCTTGCTTCCTACCTTCATCTTTCCTCTTCTACCCTTCCCCTGCCTCCTCAGGCCATTTCCATTTGACTTTCATGGCAGTCATTCATTGTATCAGCAGCTCCCCTTTAATCAGAGCACTGCTTCCATCTGAAATAGCTGGTTAAATGACTGAGGGTCCACTAAGTGAATTATTTCAAGCTCTTGCCCCTTTCACAAATCTACCCCTGAAGCAACACAGCAAGTAATAAATTTGAAGCACCTCTCAGTATGGTGAGGGAAGCAGACTGCACTTTACAACTAGCAATTAGCCTTAGGGCTTTGGGTATTTTTCTTTTCTCACCACAAATGAACTCACTTGGTTTTTTTAATTGCTTTGTTTTGGTTTTTTTTTAAAGGAAAATGCAGGCCTTGTTCAGGGTTGAGCATCTGAGACTGCTAGCATGTCTTTATATTCTATTCACTGGTTTATAGCATCCTAATATATGGTAATATTCTGTAACATTTTTTATTCACTCAGTAATGGGGAATTATGGGAAGTTATGATCCAGCAATGCAAGTAGATTCAATGCCATCTCCATAAACATGTTGTCTCCTACCCACTGAGGTTCACAAAGCTTTAGGAAATGCAGGGGATCATAGGACAGGTATGTACAAGGTGGTTTAGAGGATTAATCGCCCTGTAATTTTAATAAATAACAGGATTTTTGTGCTGTAAGCATAGTGACAGCAGTCATAATAGCACTTAGGAGTTTAGGAAAGAAAATCCTTCTTACCTGTACAATGTCATACAGTTGTGTGATCTCAAACAGTAAAATGCAGAAAGAATCACAGACCAGTTTCTTTATTCAGTATATCACGCTGTGTGCGAAATCTGGGTTACTTCACTACCTTCTTGCTTGGCATTCAAATTTGTCTCTCTTTTTTAGGCTTTTTAATGGAGTTTACTTTGCAATTGTATTATCCAGCTCACTGAATTTCTATCAGCTTTCTCCTTTCCCCTTTCCCAATTTTCTTTCTTTTTTTCCTCCCTTGGGACTATGCATGTGGGAAGAATTCTTTTATCTCTCTTTCAGCTTCATCTTGTAGTACTTTTTTTGTTTTCTGGCTTTTTTTTTTTTTCCTGCTAAATTTATATGCCTTGTGATACAGCTTTTATCAGTCTCACACGTACTGTTGCTATTCCTTGTTCCTAATCATCTGTTTATATGTCATCAAGTGCACCACGTGCTCTTGGCAGAACATCTGCAATTACTAGATAGTTTCTCATCTGAAAATGAAGGGTGTTACCATCACTGATATAACTGAACTGATCTATGGTTATGGACTGTGATTAGGTATTTTTTTCTGTGACAGGGACTATAAGAGAAACAGGAAATGCGGCCCTGCAGTTTTCTGAAAAGACAGAAGGGTTTTTAGCAAGGCTCAGCCAAGCGTACAGCAGGCATAATATGCTAGAGACTTCAAATTTTGTTGTCATCAGAGGAGAAGCTGTCCATATAAATGAGACAGAAAGGAATTTGATTTGGCATCATGGTTAGTATTTGATGGTGCAAGAAAGGTGAATAGAAAAGTGACTGTTAATTTAGGGGGTATTCAGCACAGTTGACAGTGATTTATTTAGAGAAATATTGCTCAATCTCAAATAAAATTGTGGGTTAGGAAATACAGATGCTTCTCTCTACTCATACTGGAAGTCAGTAGCCATGGCCCCTTTTAGTAAGTGGGACTACTATTTTATGGCAGATTGCGCTCTTATTGTTTTCCTTTACTACCAAATGAGCAGTGTAATTTAGTAAATGTTAAATGCCTCTTAGCTGAATGCTATAGATAATGTTTTAAACAAAATAAAGTTAGAAATACATAGCAGCTATGAAAAGATCAATCTAAATGTGCTCACTACCAAACACTTTCAGATTTCAGAAACAATTTTAGCAAGTCAGCCTTAATATAACTGAAAGAGATTAAAAGACCGTGTCCAAAAAATTTTCAGAAGTTTGACTTGCTGTTGTCCAATAACACAGGTAAATTAAAATCAGTGCCATCATAAGGTCCACTGTGTGCAAGACTAGCTCCTACATTACTGTGTATATATGAATTACCTAAAATACATGAATCACTGCTTTGACTAACTCAAGTAACTATTCACAATGGCAAAGTTATTGGATTTGTTTGACCATGAAGCCCATGTACATCATGTAGTTTTACCTCTGAAAATTTCTCATAAAAACTGAAAAGAATAGTAAGACAATGGTAACTCTGGAGCAACTTCTCAGAAAAAAAGCATTGTGTTCCTTTTCATGATTTGCCACTTCAAATATCACTGAACCAGTTTCCTTATCTTCTGCTATACCAGGGATTCTTTTAGATTGGGGAAATTCTTAATAAATACCTGCTGCATCTGTCACAGCAACCACAGGTTTCATCCTAGATGACATCCTCCAAAAATACCAGACAAGGTTGAGTTATTAGAGAGCCTTCATCTGTATTGGAGAGGAATTGTGCTGGGAGGAAAGAGACAATGGAGGCTTCACAGAATTGCACTGATGGGATAATGAATTTTGGTTTTGAACAGTGTTTTGGATCCCTCCTTGAGTCTGACAATGACAGTGGGGCACACAAGTGGCTGTTTGGCACTGTTATATCTCTAATGTATGTTGATCCACAAGACAGATGATCTGCAGCAGACTTTTCTACATTCTTCCGAGTCTTCACTAGGTATGATTTAGCCTGATCCAGCCCACAGGTCTTCAGCAAGCTTTCTTTCATTGTTATCTGGATTGAAGTTCTCCTTTTCTGATGCTTTCAGCCCTGAGAGAACTCCCAGGTGGCTTTAAAGCTCCTACATCTCCTTGTCATTAATTGTAATTGATTAACTTTCTTCTTGTAACACATTCCTGATCAGCTCCAGCACTTTCATGCATTCATCTTTCTTTCATGCAAAGACTTTTTTTCCCTTATCTGTGTTAAAAACTGCAAGTGGCAGTTGTGGGAGTATAGAATTTTCTCTATGAACTCTTAAGCTTTTCTATGCCAACTTAAAACCCCTTGCCTTTTAGAAAGCTTCCTTTCTATGCCTTGCTTTCCATCTCCTTTTTTTCACCAATCTACTCCTTAGGACCCCAATACAGTTCTATTATTTATACTAGAATTGATAAACACACTTCTCATATATATCATCATCTCCTCACTGTCTTCTTTTCACTACTTCCCTTTGATTTCTGCAATTACAGTGTTTGTAGGTCTGCCGTGATCCAGGGCAATGGTGTGGTACTATTCCAGTTTTCCAAGGTATCACCAAAAAGTTGTTGTTTTCATTGCATTGTCAAGCCAACATTTCTGTGTTCTACCACTGAAAATTCCAATTTCTAAATATCATAATGACAAAGGACCTGGCTTCTACTCAAACTGGAGTAATTACTCTTTGACTACTGAAACTAACTCATTTGAATTCCCAGTGGATAAAGGAAATCCACATCCATTGTTCTGAACAGTGGGCTTAATAATCAACCAGTATAAAATAGCTATTCACTTAAAACACTACTGAAAGTCTAGAATATTTTATTGCTGCTGTATTTTCCTCAATGCTAGTTAACTTCCAACCCAGCAGAGACTGTAATTCATAGGGAAATGAACTGTTGCTTGAAGTCCACACATTATAAAACAGTTACATTGCAATTGTCTTCTTTATGCTGCTTTTATTCAGGACAGAATCCCAGAGGAACTACTCTCAAAAGAGGTGTTCCTCAGACACAGAAGGGAGAGCAGTCAGACCTTTTGGTAGGAAATAGAGTAGATGTACCTAGTATGATTTCTCAAGATGAGATGTTCTGGACATATGCCATAATTAAAAACAAAAAACACTGCCGACAATCTAGCTACTCATGCTAGAAGTATGCTCAAGTAGTGAATGCCAATTATTACCAGCATTTGAATTAACAATGACAAAGTTCCAAAGGAGATTTCCTTGCTCTCTGTTTATTTTAATTCAAAATGCCATTCAAGAGATGTAGAAGGGGTTCTATTGGCAGATAGAACGTTTGAAGTGTACAAAGCAGGTATAAAGAGCTGTGGTTGTCCTAGCATATTTTGGCAGCTCAAAACTTACTCAAGCAAGCACTGAAGTCGAGCACAGTTTTGCCTTATGACTCTGCAGTTTGCCACTTCAGGGTCCCAAGGCAGCTTAGATGCCCAGCACACTGCATAGGAAGGACATTCACTGTGAGAGCTCTCACTGAGTGTGCCCTGCTCTACTGAAAGGCTTTTATCATTCATGGCGATCTCCTGATTAACCCTCTGGTCTAAGTTAGCATGACAGACCGTAGATTTTTAACCCCTGAAACCCACATGAGCAGTGTGAATTTGAGGAAGCCACACACCAGATATACCGAAAGTCCATATCCTACCCTCTTGCTCTTACCAGAGCTGCTAGGCTGCCAGACTGGTTATGTTCAGGCAACACTAATACACACAAATAATCTATTCATGGAGAGTTTGGCTCACCATAAGTTTTAAAAACAACTAATCTTAGCTACAAGAAAATTTTTGCTTTGTTGAGCCTTAAAGGACCATGAAAGTCATTCACAAACAAAAGCACATCATACTGGGAAAAGACCCTCAACATGAGTCCCTCACTAGTGAATGCTTTTGATTCATGCCAGATCCTTGCTCTCTTCACTGAAATGGAAATTAAGATATTAACTTCTACTGCCACTCTGCATATGTTTTCTCTCATCTGGTGTACCTTTTAATAAACAGATTTCCCTCAGTCATTTCCCATCTGAGAGAAAGAAGGGAAGAAAAAATATTTTGCCCCCTTCAGGATCTTTATCTTTGTTAACACAACCTTACATTGTCCCCCTGAAGAATGTAGGATTGGTTTTGTTGTGCCCTGCAGGGCTTCCATGTCCCCAGAATCCTAGGGCACTTGCACTGGCAAGTTGGCACACTGTAGCAGAAATGTCATTTTTTAATTATGTGGTTCTAAGGGAATCTATTATCTACTGCTGAGATGCTGAAATCAGACGATTTATCTCCAAGGCAGCTCTGTCTACAATCTAGAATATATATCTCTTGTCATTGCAGGAAAAAAGAATGAAAGGATGTTTTTATTTCTGGTGCCTTATGTTTATAAATGTATTGTTTTAAGTTTTGCAAGCAGATTTGTAGGGGTAGGGTGCTGAGGGGCAGGGTATAAAAAAGTCACATTCCGATGCTTCTCCAGGTTGTCTTGATCTCCCTAGCAGATTGTCCAAGGTCAAAAGGGATCTAGCTGCCCTTCAGTAAGGGTGTCATACCCCTTCAGGGCAGGATGTCATACACATCCTAAAAGGGCTCATGTGCCAACCATAAACTAGCCTAGGTATAAGTCATTGTGCTGAGAACTCCGGGCACCTAAGTGCTGACAGCACTGTAAAAGCGAACATCAACAAAAGGGCCAGGCAATTTGTTTACCTTAATTAACATAAATACTAACCTCTGCTTGACACCTCAGGGTAAGTGTCTGCACAGGTTTGAAAGAACCTTTATTTCTTACACACTAGGTGTTTTCATTTGAATGAATAACGGTGTATCTACCAGATTATTCACAATGACACTTAATTATTTCTCTTTCCTCCCTAAGGTATCGAAGCAAATCAAAGAGTTTAGTACATGTTGTTTGTATTTTTTAATCTGCAAAATTCATTACACAAGCCACTCTGTGAAGCAGGATCTGAGCCGCCAGCAGTTCGTATCTATTAACGAAAAGGTACATTCCAAGTACTTTTAACACAATCCCACTCGGGCATATTTTGAGTTAATGTATGCTTTCTGTATCCTATAAAAGTTTACAAAAAAGTTGTAAGAGAGGAGAGAGGGAAAAAAATATCGACTATCCCATCAAAACTGTAATTCTTGCATTGCCCTCTAGTGCACACATGACAGCATTACACCCTTTTTTTTAAGGTCTTCGACAATAGCAATTACTAAAATGAAACCTTTAATGTCATTTGATGGTTTGCTGCATTTAATTTTGACAGAATCATTATGTACAGTTTGTTTGAAATACATTACTAAGTTGCCTTTACCAACCCCTTCTGGAAAATCTGAGAAATAGTTTGATTCGTGTTGCTGGCAGAAATGCAGGCCATGTCTTTTCAAAACAAAGTAAGTATGATTCCAAAGAATCCAGACCCAAAAAATTCAGTCCTTCAAAACCACCTGAAATGAAGCATTTATAAATTAGAAGATACCTATAGGGTTTACCATATGAGGGCAAAGTCTTCAGTAGTATGTAATTGGTCTGCATACACTTATTTCTAAAAGTCAACTGCTTCCCCCACACACAGAAAGATCAGCATTAACAAGAACACAGGAACGTGCACAACAGTTAAAGTGGACAGAGAATTCACATACCAAGATGAAATCTATCGTCAAATATTGTAGAGGCAAACATTTCAGAGGCTATGGATTCAAACAATAACCTTGTTACTTAAGAGCCTAACCAGCAACAATCTCTAAGCTTCAGACCAACCATTTGTAACTTTATGAATCACTATGAAATCTCGTCATTTTTCAGATGCTATTCTCTCATGCAACTCTTAAAGGTGCTTGAGTATAGGAGGCATAGCTGCATCTGCACAAGCCAGACCACTATCAGAGCACCAAGCACCTGGACAGAATCAAGATTTGAATAGCAGAGGGAAAGAAATGGGATACTATGAAGATATATGTCTTTTAATTGCATTGTGTAAATGGGAAAGCATCTACTATCCTTGTACATTAGTGAAAGCACAGCTGTTGAAGGAGCTCATCAAGTAAATATATTCCTGGCCTGTGCCCAGCATGATAAGCAGTTTGCCACTACCAAAGTCAAGAAAAAAATTATACACCACTTTATAATGTCAGACTTTTGATTATGGTGTGACACTGTGCCATGCTGATAATCTTACCTCTGTATTTGTATAGTAATCTTTATTAAAGACAACTTCCAGCCAACTTTTGGCAATTAATTTTGTTCTTAAATCTCCATGTAAATGCAGGATGCAGATGTGCCTGGGTTTACCTCATTGTTTTGTATGAAGCTGCTGCTGTAGTAATAACAGTTCCTACCTCACCAATTTTATTTGTCAGGATTGTGACACACTTGTTCTTAATGCTTCATGATTTTTTTCTGGACCCATATCCCAATAATTTTAAAACAATGGTAACAAGATTAGTATAGTTATAGTTCATCATAATCACAGGATAGAATTATTTAATTTTAAACTTAATGCTTGAAGATATGTTGGCATACACCTGTTAATGGATCATGAGAGATAATGGAGATTTTGCTCAATTTCCCTGTTCACAGCTTTGGAACAACCCTAGCAAGAAGCCAGAAATAAAAAGTTTTAGTATGGTCCTGCCTGCCCTCTAGCCACTGTTGTCTAGCCTGTGGTTTTCAATCCACAAATCTTTTCACAAAGCAGGAAACTGTTATCAAGCCAACATGGGACAAGCAAGGTCTTTTTATTTAAAAACCCAAATGAGCAGCATGTGCTAAAACTTTCTATTTGGTTATCACAGAATGACTTCCTTACACTGACAGATAAATAACTACTTGTTGTAAAATCTCTCATTCTTTGGGCTTGCAGTGTCTTGCTCACAAAACCAGACTCTAATCACACTAGATTGCCACAAGATTTGTTTCCTGCATTTCAGGGTGTTATTCTTAAGCCTGCTTCTACCACCCCAGGAAAGCAGGGCGAAAACAGAGAGACATAATGATTGGAAAATGTTCATGGCCACAGAGCTGCTTTTGTGTTAAGGATATACTTAGTTTCACATGCCATTCATGTGGTTTCACCTCCTCTTTCTGTATAACATACTGTGCTGGTTTTGACTGGGCTAGAGTTAATTTTCTTCACAGTGGTTGGTATGGGGTTATGCTTTGGAGTTGTGCTGGAATCAGTGTTGAAAATTCAGGGATATTTTAATCATTGCTGAGCAGCAGTTACAGAGGGTCAAGGCCTTTTCTAATCCCTACTCCATCCCACCACCGAGAGGGCTGAAGGTGCTCAAGGAATTTGGAGGAGACACAGCCAGGACAAGTGACCCCAACTGACCAAAGAGATACTCCAGATCTGATAACATCAAGCTTAGTGTATAAAGCTGGGAGAAGAACAAAGAAGTGGGGGACATTTGGAGTGATGGCGTCCATCTTCCCAAGTTACCACTGCACGTGATGAGGCCCTGCATTTGTAGGGATGGCTGAACACCTGCCTGACCAGGGGAAGCAGTGAATTAATTCCTTGGTTTACTTTGCTTGAATGTGTCGTCTTCACTTTACTTTTTGAACTGTCTTTATCAACACCTGAGTTCTCTCACTTTTACTCTTCTGATTCACTCCTCCATCCCACCGCAGGGGTGGGGGCAGGGAGGAAGGAATGAGTGGCTCTGTGGAGCTCAGTTGCTAGCTGGAGTTAAACCATGACACATAGAAGTAGCATAAAAGATGTCACTGATTCAAGATGTAGCTACTGTTCTCATTATCTTATGCAACAGTTTTTCCTCTCTGCTTCGAAGACCAGTACATTGCACGATCACTGGAAAAATCCTGTCTTGAACTTTTTTTTTTCTGGAAAATTATTTCAGTCTTCCAAACTCAGATCATTCACACCTTGTAGCTCTATAAATTCCTTTTAAGCAGAGTGAGCTTATATCATCGAAGTGGAAACTCAGCAACACTAGAAAACTGGATGAAAAGTTCTTAAAGAAGCTGATTAAAATAAAAAATGTCATAGTTCAATAAACTGAAATTTTTCTTCAGAACATCCTGAACGTTTTAAAGTCTTCTGTGACTGATCATGAATACATTCACAACTAAGGTCTTGCAAAATGCTTGCGGATTTGGGTTAGTAATTTTTGTATACCTATGTTGTTGTTAGCTTTATTTCGGGTTGGTTTATTGTTTAGGGGGCTTCTTGGTGGGGGGAGTTATTGTTGGCTTGCTTGTCTCGGGGCTTTTTATGTGTGTGTTTATTGCTTTTATTTTTTGTCTACTAATCTTCTAAATGTTAAGGTTGCTTTCCCATCCACCCCAAACTTGGGTAAAGACTTGAAATACTGCTTTCAAAAAGCTAACAATAAACATTCAGCCAGAACTTTTTCTTATCCTCTATTTTGAAGACTGTGTTTTGCCTACTAAATCTGAGCAAGTTACAGTACCTCAGAATAAACTGGGTTGGAAGGCACCCATCAGGATCATCAAGTCCAACTCCTGGCCCTGCACAGGACCATCCCCAAGAATCACACTATGAGCCCAAAAGCATTGTCAAAATACTTCTTGAGCTGTCAGGCTTGGTGCTGTGACCACTTCCCTGAGGAGCCTGTTACAGTGCCCAACCACCCTCTGGGTGAAAAACCTTTTCTTAATATCCAACCTAAACCCCCCTGACACAATTTCATTCCCTTGGGTCCTGTCCCTGGTCACCAGAGAGAAGAGATCAGTGTCTGCCCCTCCTCTTCCCCTCATAAAGAAGTTGCAGACTGCAATGAGGTTTCCCCTCAGTCTCCTTCTCCAGGCTGAACAGACCAAGTGACCTCAGCCACCTCTCATATGGCTTCCCCTCTAGACCCTTCACTATCTTCGTTGCCTTCCTTTGGATGCTGTCTTAATACCTTGATATCTTTCTTGTCTTCTAGTGACCAAAACTGCTCACAATATTCAAGGTGAAGCCACACATCTTATTCAAGCACTTAAATGTAGTTGTTACCTAATTAGACTTCTGGCAACCTTATCCAGAAAAGACAAGCACTTCCTGTGAGTAAGCCAGACTTTTCATATTCTGGAGCGATTTTAAGAGAAGCATCAAGTTTCCTTTGCTATTCCTCAATTTCTTTCCCTATCTGTGTTTTCATTCCCTGTTTAATTCCATCCTGTGTTACTCACGGACCGTAACCCAGATTTACAAACTTTATTTGTGAGAAGTTCAGAGGGCATAAATTTATGATCTGTCATGGTTTTCTTTTCTTGAAATCCCCACATTTTGTTTTTCTTCCCATGAAAGTAAAATACTGGCTTTACAATGATAATAATGGAAAAAACAATTACTTCTAAAATCATAGTGTTTTCGTCTAGAACAAGTTTTACTCTACCAGTATTCCCACTGATGTGTTCTTTTTTTTCCCTAGAAATGGATTCTTGGCTAACTGATTTTGCTAATGTGCCTTTCATTGGTGTCCAAATAACTTTGTTACAGCACGTTATGGGAAAGTAGATTAAAAATGGTTTTTATTATTCTTTTCTTTTAAGCAACTGACCTAGCCAGGCCAAAATCAAAAGTGCTTGGTATGAGATTGACCTTAGACAAGGATTTCGTCTTTATCCCATTGAATAAATACCCACCTCAGAACAGCATAAAAGATTACTGAAATGCTCAGTTGAACTCATTGCAGAGTAAGTTCCTGGTGAAATTACACTTGAAAAAAGCTAATGAAAAGATTAAAAAACTGAAAAATGTAAAAACAGTGCACATAAGATCACACAATGAAAAAATACATATGGTACATACCTTGGATTTCACAAGTGCTGGTATCTAAAACAGTAAGGAGAAAATGTAGCCATAAACAAATTAATACTCCCAAAGAAGAGCTGTTTGGTAACAGTGAGGTCCACATAAACATCAGGATGAGACATATGGCATTGTACTATCTGAAAATCAGATTCTAATCTAATCCTAGGTGTTTACACACCAGCCTCTGTGGACATATGGAAGACAAAAAACCCTGAAAAAAAAAATCAGTCCACGTCTGTCAAGTTGCTCATGATTTCCACTGGAACAAGGCAGACAGGAAATACCTCTGTAGGCTTTGTTTATTTTGTACTCTTTTTCTTCTGTGTAAGACTCCATTCCCAATTTTGCTCTTAGACAAATTTACCTTCTTAAGTTATTTCATCTGTCAAACTCCTACACAGTCACTGACATCTAATCATTCCAATTTTGAAAAGATGATGGCAAAAACAAAAGAGATCATGGGTCATGCAGAAAAAGATTTAATTTGGAGATTTTCTTTCATTCTATTTCTGTCATTCTAACAACCTTAATGTATAATGACAGTTAATGTATATAGAAATATCATAGAGGTATCATACAGTCCTGACAGCATGCTCCTGCCACATAAAAATTTTAGTGCAATGTTGTATTATTTTCTTGACCCTATAAAGACCAGCAGTGCTTTTTTTTCTTTTTTTTTTCTCCCTCTCCCTGCACTTCTTTTCACACATAAGCAAAGCAGAGAATATTTCAAAGATTATTTCATAGGGAAAAAATTATAGTCCAGTTGCCTTAAGAACAGGTGTTCCCCAGGTTCCCTCAGGTTACCCAGAAACTTAAAATTTCCTCAAGGTTAGCACTCAGCTCTACAGGGACACAGCCAAATCTGGCAGACTGGGATGCAGAGAAAGCTGAAGACTTCTTACCTGATAGAGCACAAGGAATAAACAGATCCTGGGAAAATAGAAAGCACCTCCATGTATTTCATCCCCCTAGCTTTTCCTCTAGATAATTTCTAAAACAACTTCCAAGTGTCATAAAAATAAATATTAATGCATATCTCAAGCACATTAGTACTAAAATCAAGGCTAAGTGTTTCCTCCATTCAACAGAGAGGAAAGGACTTTTCTGCACTGGTGAGAAATTTCTGCAGAAGGTTGTTTTGTAAAAGACACTACCACCCCCAGGAGTCTAATGTGTCTTTAGCATCAGCCTTCTCTGAGAATATCAACAGCAACGAAACCATTAACGTAACTAAGGGTAGTGACAAACAGTTAGAAATTCAGGTTAAAATAGATGCATCATTATTCTAACTTAGGGCAACTACACTTCCATACGATATAAGCTGTTTAAAGCTATTTAGTATGATTCCTAACCATACTACCTACATTTAAAAAAAACCCAAAAAACCAAGAAAACATTGAAAATTAGGAGTTTAAGTAGTACAGACCAGTGGGTTTCTTAAAATACAGGAACAAATTAATCATATTATTTCTAGTAAGCTTAAAAAGGATAGGAGATTAGTTGCAGTTGGTGTGGAATTATCAGGAAGAGATTGTGGCCAACCAATCAAAATTCTTTACATAATCTGTTATTCTATTATAAATACAGAGGAATTATTAGTTGTTTTAAACTTGAGTTTCAATAACCCTCTGTCATTGCTTCATATAGTATTTCCAGAAATGTGCCAAGAGACCTACATGAAGGTATCAATAAGAACCCCAGACACCTCTGTTCTGAGCTTGGTGCAACTTCATTTTATCTTTAATAACTTGAATGATTGAACAGATGGTCCTCTCATTATTTTTACAAGCAATGCACAAGACAAGGAGAAGGTAAGGAATATGAGAAAGAGGATTTTCATTTCAAGTAATCCTGACAAACTGCAGAAGACAAAAGATTGCATACATGACTAGGAACAAACAGCAAGCTATTTTTAAAGGTTATTGGCAAGAATACTATCACATACTTCTTTTTCCTTTTTTTCTTTAATAACTTTTTTTCTCATTCCAAAGAATTTCTATTGCTCAAAATCTCATCCATAGAACTAGTCTTAGTGAAACTGGCTTCTTTGAAATGTACTTATCTCAGTCATTAACATCAATGAATTCCCACTTGCCTGTACTTCTCTGTAAGGGGCAGAGAAACTCATCTTTAAATACAAAAAGACTGTGTAGGTTACAGCAAACCACAGTCAGAAGGAGTAGTTCCCTTGTCTCTTGTCCACAGAAAAGATGGTCTAAAATGTTTTTCCCTCCTGGGATTTGACTCTGTGAGATTTTTGTTATTATTATCATATTTTAAAATTGTTATCGTTGTTATCTTTTTCATAAGCTTTTCAGTGGACTCCAAAAGCAAAGATGGAGGAAGAAAGGATGACACTAGGGTATTACTCAGTTGTGGTATGCCAATGGAAAAGTATTCAATAAAAATAAACTGTAGAAATTAATTACCAAGAACAAGAGTGAATAGGCTTGACACTGAGTAAAAGGGTAGCATCAGCTTGCTCTTCTGACATAGAGTCAGCCAGTATACTGTCATCTCTAAGACACCAGTGCATCTGAAACTCAGGATAAGCAACCGTGACATTATAGGTGTCAATTTGAATAAAGCATACTATGCAAATAACCCATAAATTTGAAGAAAAGCCTTGCAAAGTTCGGGCTGGTTTGCATTCTCAGTAAGTAAAAACATACTTGTGGGTTTTTAGTAGTGTTTGGGGTGCTTGATTTTATGAGTTTTTTTAACCCAGAAAATGTGAATTTCTATTAAAAACTCAAAGCCAACTGTACCACAGCTGTTTCTCAGTCATTTGTTCAAGCTCCTATTGAAAGTCTCCAAGGGAGGTTCTATGTCCTCTACAGATAATATGTTCCAGTGTTCCAAAACTTACATAATCCCTCTCTGAACTTCAAGCTTATTATCTGAAATCTATTTTTTTACCCACTGTCATTATAAGGAGCCTCTTATTTACTTTTGTTTAGCATCCATCCTTAGTCCAAGTATCTTTTTGTCTTCCCCTGATTCTTCTATTATTAGGTCAAACTAGTCTGGATCCCTCAATTTCCTGTGTAGGGTGTGTTTTCTAAACATCTAGCTCTTCCTGGTTTTGCTCTTGACTCTCTCCTGATACAAACTGTAGTGTCCTGCACTCCAGCTGGGCCTGAGGAGAGCCCAGCAGCCTAGCCCAGTCTATAGAAAATAATACCTTTTTGCTTGCCCATAAAAAGGTGTCTTTTTCACCAAAGTTTTCAAATCTGTACTGTGCATTTGTGTTGTTTCCTGCTGCACTATTCTCTCGGGCAGAAATACTCTGTGGATGAAAAGTCACTGCTGGATTTCCTCAAAATAGAACAAAAATGTACTCCCTGACAGAGATAGGGCTTTAGTTTGTCTGCCAGGTACCTCAAGGGATTTCTCCAATATGTGATACAGATGAGGTTACATTAGGTTTTTCACTCTACCTGGTCCAGTACCCCAACAGTGTCTCATCATGCTTGTCACGCAAATATAGACAGATTATAAAATGCAAAAATGACAGGCTGCCAGATTAATTTTAAGCATTTTCCTTATATAAGTAATGCCCTCTAAATTCTATTTACTTTAAGAGCAATTACTGTATCTTTTATATTTTTTGCATTTCTCTTGATTCTTCTGGAAATAAGCTATGCTTGAAACTTGCCCAGAGCCTAAAGGTTCATTACGACTTGACCACCTGTAAAAAGATGCATATATATGTATAACAATTTTTAATATACTTGATCAAAAAAAATATATATATATAAAGTGGAAGTCATGTGCTTGTCTCCCTTTCCAAAATTTATAATCTGGAGAACTGAGCTTTTGCCATTACATACACATATGTACATAAGGAGTCTCATTCGAACTGATGTCCTAAAACACTACTACAACCTTGTGTTTTGTTGAGGAAACTTTCCTGTCTGACCATCCAGGAGCCACCCTGGCAGTCACACTCGCACCACCACAGACGTTCACTGCTGGGACCAAATTCGCTTCACAGCATGTGGCTCCAGTGACCCAACAAGTGCCCTGCTTGACCTCCTACACACCCCACACTCACAGTCGGATAAGGTTCTGTTGCCAGCTCAACCCCAGGTTTCCCACAGCAGGGCTTCAGACCTCTGGATCCTTAAAATAATTTAATCATGGTGCAACAGAGTAACAGCTCAAGCTACCTCTGAGGATGGACCCCGAACAAAGGACTAGCTGGGCTTTTGTACCCCCACAGTCTAAGCATGTGAAAGTCTGTGGTCATCGGCTCCTGCTGTGCCTCTGAGTGTCCAGTCACCTGGCTGGGCCACAGGTCTCTGTACTTCTGTTATGCAAGGGGTCAGAACCAGTTCATGGCCTCTTGCCTTGGGCTCCCCACACACACAGCTCAAACTGCAGCTTGCACTGCAGCTGCAGACTGAGCTATCTGCACTAAATTAACTCCTCAACAGCATTTTATAGCAGATATTTCAAGACTAAAGACATTTCTCTTTTATTTACAGTTTGCAGCAAGATATCAAATATCCCCTAAAATATTGTCAGAAAGTTATGGTCCAATATTAGTTTCTTGATCAGTATTCCTGCTCTGAGGTATAAGAAGAATCAAATGCCTGCAGCTAAAATGAGCTAACCTAAACTCATTAAGTTGTTTATTTCATTTAGAATAATCGTCATGACATTAGGCCTCATATATATTTTTTCTAAAAAGGTCTTTGAGCTACTTTCAGTGATGAAAAAAGATAAATTCTTACATCACTAACCCACAGTTAATCTGTCCCTCCTTATTTCTTAGTTTTTTTTACACCCCATGAGGAACTACATTAAAAGCAAAAGAATAAAGCAAACAAACCCCAAAACCCCCACAAAAACAAAGCAAAAAAACCACACAAAAATTTCTTCATTCTTCTGAGTGCTATGAAATTCTGATCTTTTTCTGATATGATCTTATATAATTCTTAAACTTTTTTTCACTTCAAAGAACTCTGCAATTAAAACTGCTGTTGATATTGAAGATGTCCTCTGACAGAAGAGTTAATGCTGACTAATGAGAGTAATCAACATTTCATTTCAACCTATTAAACTCATGGAATATTAGTTACTTAACAGAGTACCCACAAAAAAGCAAAATGTTAAAGAAATTTCCTTAGGCCACACGTCTCAAACACTTATTACAGGAAAACTCACAGTTCTAGCTCTGCATATGTGCCCCTTCTGCATTTCACATCTCAGAATGTTCCTTTATTGCTGTGCTATATAAACAAGAGGTTTGGAGGTTTCCAGTTATTCTGAGCCAAACTAGAGTACAAGTTCACAGAAAGAACTCCAAACTCACGGCTGAGGCATATTAGGGAGGATTGATGAAGCAGCCATTTAAGGAAGATGGCATCAAGGACAGGGACTAGGTGTTAAGTGACTGGTTATCCTTGGCCACTCCTCAAGAGGTGGCCCAACAAATTTTCACTTCAAGGCACACCTGCCGAGTCAAAAAGAAATGAGGAAATTTGAGACTGATTACACTAGCCTAAGGAAACAGAACTCTGCACTGTCACAGCTTCCTATACATGGCAGCATTTAAAAATGTCACTGCTCTTCTTGTCAGTTTAAAAAATTCCAAACCCAGCCATTCTTTCCTGATAAAGCATAGCTCGCATGTTCAAACATCATCCATATTATACTGTATCTCCTTGGCAAATTGCCAGTTCCAATGCTTCCCCAGCCTTACCCTTGACAAGATGTTTGTATACCCTTCCTGACACCGCTGCCTCAGCCCCAACAGCTGCACCCAATGACAGGTTTGTTTTTCCCTTTCTCCCATTCCTGCCTGACATCTCCCTCAGATGGTCTGCATTGTGCACCCCTCTGCAGGTCATGGTCACCCCACTGGAAAATATTGCACCCATTTTTAAAAAGAGTAGGAAGCAGGAAGAGATTGAGAGCAGCCCTCCTGACACAGTTCTGGGTGGACTGCTGGATGAAATGCTGGCTGTGAGAGAGCAATGGGTGCTTGCAGCCCAGAATACCAACTGTATCCTGGGCTGCATCAAAAGCAGTGTGGTCAGGGAGGGAGGGATTTCTGCCCTTCTGTTCCGCTCTGCTGAGACTCAAGCTCTGAGGTCCCCATCACAAGAAGGAGATAGATGTGTTGAACCAGGTTCAGAGGAGAGCCCCAAAGATCATCAGAAGGCTGGAGCATCTTTCCTTGTGAAGACAGGCCAAGAAAGTTGGGCTTGTTCAGCCTGGAGAAGAGAAGGCTCCAGGGAGATATTACCACATTCTTTCAATACTTAAAAGAGCTTATAAAAAAGACGGTGATAGAATTTTTAGCAGTCTATTGTGGTAAGACAAGAGGTAATAGTTTTAAACTAAAAGGGGCTCAATTTATATTAGATATATAAGGAAGAAGTTCTACAATGAGGATGAAAAAATACTGGCACAGGTTGCGCAGAGAAGTGGTCAATGCCGCACTCCTGGCAAGGTCCAAAGTCAGGCTGGATTGGGCTCTGATCTGTTTGATATGCGCTCAGCTGCAGGCTGCTGGACCACACTTCCTTTAGAGGCCCCTTCCAACACAAGCTATTCTATGCATCTTTGAATCCTCACTGAATTTCTATGAAAGCTCACACCCGGACAAAAAGTATTGCTCCAAATTGCATGATCCTAAGGACAAAAATATTTTTAAGCTCTATTTGCATATTTCACAGCAACATATTCATACTAGAGATTGCTTCTTACTGTATTCATAATAATTTGATATTCTTAAATGTATAATAGCAACTTCTAATTTTTTTCACAAGGTGTTTATTTGAAATTAATCTCCATGTGATTCTTGGACAGCAAATCTCTCACCACTGAAGATTTCTGATTAGTACATAGGTGCAGTCAAAACTGCTGGATGTTCAATATCCCTTTTCTTCAATTTTCACTTCTACTTATGTTGTTTCTGTAAATATCATCTATCTAGCAAGGTAATAGAAACAAAAAGTAAAAAAAACCCCATGACTTTTTTTACCATCTCAGCAGTATTTATGAAAGTATTTTACAGTAATCCCTAGCCTGTAAAAAAGTCCATGAAATATTAAAGATGAGTATATATGTTATTTCTAAATATATAATTTTACCCATCCCCATATTGCACTTTTAATTATTAGTCAAATACAAGGGTTTTTTTTTGCCATCTTGCTGTATTTCATACAAAATTTTGTATAGGTTCAGTAGTTCACTGAATAATATGGGGGCTTCAATGGTGAATCTATTAGGATCCACATTAAATTTGAGCATGCTTTTAATATTTAGAGCAGAGTATGAAATTTTTTATCTAAAAGTTTTGTGTATGCATAAACTGGCAAAAATAGTACAGTAGGAAAACCTGAAATAAATTGTTACAGACTATTTTTTATTTGTATTGAAGGTTTTGAGATTTTTTTTTTGTTGTTTTTTCCAGTTGCCATGATTGTGACTTGTTATGTATCCATACAATATTTAGTAATTTAGATATTTTAACAGCCAATTTCAATATTGCAAAGTTTTTCAGTGTACATTATTCACTGAATGATAAATTTTCCCCGTATCAGAAAACACAGGAATTTTCCGAAAGAAGCACTTTGGACATTCTTAAATTTAATTTTTCTCATTAGGTACTGAGGGAGTCCACTTATATCTTTATAATGCTGTAATTTGCAGAGTTAGGGATCAGTAAAACATTAAAAAATATTTTCTGCCATTCTAAAGTAGCCTAACAGTTTCTGAGAAGACATATGAATCATACAGAAGGTGCAGCAGAATAATCTATTGTGAAATTTTCTCTTTACTTTAATATTTTCTTTTGGGTATTTAAGAAAAAAAAAAAAGTGTTAAGAACGCACTTGGAAATTTTAGCACTTCACCCACATGAAGATGTGAAGACAGAGAAACCCATGGGGATTTAAACCCAGAAAATCAAGGACAGATTTGTGATTTGTTCAGTTCTTTTCTTCATTAAATGAGTATAATAACATACATGTAGTCTACAAGTAATATTAATTAGATTAATTTATTAGCACTTGTCTGTTGTGGCAGCTGAGCCAGCAGCTGTGATGGCCGAGGGGGCAAAGACCTCTGGTACAGGAGATGCCCACTGGTGGGCCAGCTCTGAACTCTAAGATCACCGTGACTCAGGGTGAGAAAAGCCTCCCCCATCAGGCCTTGTGGTTCTGTGCAGATTTGGTCTCTCTGGTTGGCCGCTGGCCACACGCCCCTGTTACCCCTTAAGAGTTGTAATCCAGCCCCCACCCCGCCCCTTCCTTCTCCCCACTGGGTGCTGTTGTATTACCCCGCCTTCTCTCGCCCCTGTACCCTCAGACCACTGGTTCCTGGTGCTCTGCCCACCTCCTCTCTGTACCCCTGTGTAAGTTTGTCACGGCCCTCAGGTCGGCCTCTTTCATCCATGGACACCTTCGCTGTGGTTTGGCAGCAAACCCCTCGGAACTCTGTACGAAGAGCCCCTCCTGACCCTTTGCCTCTGGTGACGCCTGAGCGGCCCAGCTGAGTGTGAGCGTGAGCTTTGTGCCTCCATCGCACGGGTGGGAGAGCCGGCCTGCGAGTGTGCCAGGCAGCACCGCCCGAGCCATTCCTTGCTAGGGACGTGCTCAGGAACAACGCGGCGGCCTCTCCACCGACCACCCACACCCCTTTACTTGTGAATGCTTACAAATCTTTCTATTAATGGCACTATATGATAATTATATTTATGTAGTGCATTCTGATTATTCCATCATTCAAATATTGGTTTGTATTTCATCGAATCCTTAAAACCATCACTTTCAGCACTGATAAGTAAGATACTTTTCCACAGACTCCTGTGCCATTTAAGGGATACCAAACACTGTATGTTATACATAAAGCATCAGTCATTACAAGCTTTTATAAATGTGACATCATATTACAGCAGCTTAAGAGGTACAAGCCATAGGTCAGGTTTTTAGAATTCATTTACAAGTGTGCACTTTCTTAAACCAACAGGTGTACTGGTACAATAGGAACCTACGTACTCAGAAGCTCTTTATAAAGTTACTCTGTTTACTCACCTGACACCTACAGAAATATTGTGTATACAACACAGGCAGGCAGCCAGGAACACATTTCTTAGTACTGTTACATCTGTACATTTCCTCTCCTTTCCTAGAACAAAGTTTATTCCCTGCTGAAAATTTAAGAATTGCTTTTCCACCTGTCAGTAATATCAGAAGTTTCCTTTATTTGCTTTAAAAACCCCAATCCTTGCAAAATACAAGATATCTGAAATTACCAGCCTACATTTTGATTCAGATTACATATCCATACAAAAAGAAAACAGTTATTCATTAACCTTTTCTCCCTCCAGTTGCCTTGCCATCTTCCAATTTTACAGCCCCAGAGCCTTCCAAATCTCAGTCCAAAGCTGTGCACACTTGACACTAGTGCATTAAATGAAAGAAGGGGAAGAGCTTTGGTTAAGTGTCCTTACCTGCTGAACTGAAAGAGATTGTATAGTCATAAATTTTATAGCAAGGCGGAAGGAAGAGGGGAATTTCATGACAGAGGTGTCTCTTAATCACAGTGCTGCATCAAGCCATGGTCAGGGTGGTGTTGTTAATCCACTCACAAAATGAAAAAATCATCCAGTAAAATCTGATGAATATCCCCTCCCTCCTTCTATTTTATTTTCACATCTACACCTTAAAGTACCTGTCATCCAAAAAGAAATACAACATCAATTAAAGATTGTAGCTTTGAACAATCAATAGCTTGGCACCTTGAGCTAATATGAACTAAAAGGCAAACCACGATTCACTATATGTGAAGTGAATCATACAATGGAAAAAAATGGAGATTAAATATTTTTTAGCTAACTTACTTTTACTCACAGATGTATTTAACAAAGGAACCTAAAAGTCAAGCTAGTGTGTTTCATAACCATTACTTCAAATATTACTCTCTGGCAATTCCTTTATATCCCTGGAAGATTATCATTGCATTATGTGTTTACACATAATCATCCTTGTGAATAATTCTTTGCTATTCAGTACTTTTTCTCTCACTGAAACAACATCTCTGGCAAGTTTCACACCACAAATAAATGGTCTCTGATTTACAATCCATATTGCTTCACTAAGAATCTGTAAGCACATTTAAAAACAACTCTACATGACACCTGCTAATTAGGAATGTGCAGTTGCACTTAGTTAAAGGTTTCTCTAGCAATGGGATGTTCCCTTAGCAAACTCCCGAGATAAAACAACACTCCATTCTTTGCAGCTTCTAAGAGATAAGAAATGCTCAAACTCAAATACTAGGTTGTCAGATGGTTAGATGGTGACATGATTCCAGAAATCATTTAAGAATGGAACAAACTGGAGACAGTGGGACAGGAAAGACAGAAAAAGGGACAGGAGTTGGTCCTATTTAAAGGACAACTTTAGAAGAATAAACCAAGAGAAGCCAGGTTTAGCTTCGAAGCAACTGTCGGGAACAGCAAGGTTGAAATAAGAGAAAAATTTTAAAAAATGAAACGTTGGGGAAAGAGAAAGCAGAAAACATTGTGATAATAGATAATGCAAATAAATAAATGAGCTGGTTTTAGACTGAGACATATGTAGGTAAACTGTAATTATGAAGATCGAAATCTGATCAGTAAGGAGGGACTGGTTTTCACGACTGACACAAAGGAGTATGTAGAAAGTTCCACAGGAAAAGAGATGTCCCCCCTGCTGTATGAGAGTATGTTATACTCTCGTTTGGCAGCAGATTACAAACTGGACTCTCAAGATCCAATAACTAAAAAAGAACTCCTATTTGCCCTGGAACAGAAATTAGTAAAATATCATCTTAGTTTGTGACATGAAAGTCCTTTCTGCTACAGTTTTGGAAGGTGCATTGCAAGGTCAGTGAAATCAGTATTCTCTCCAATGTACCATCAATGTTTATTTTTAATTTGGGACTAGTGAGTAAAGATTTAATGGGATTTTAATGGCCTGTTGGACACACTTCAGTGTCCAGAGATGTGGCATCATATCCAGGAGTGTCGTTATCTGGATTAATTATCAATAGCAGGCAGTTATAATCAGGGAGAAGTGAAAATGAGAGAGGTAGTAAATGAAATTTACTGGGCAGCGATGCTCAGAAATAAATAAATAACAACATCTGAGAAGTCACCAATGGATACTTCAAAATCATTTTCTGTTTGATATTTTGCATTACATCTGCCACTTCTTTTGCTGCTCCAGAATCTATAGTGACTGAAATATTTCCCCTGCCAGCTAGTATAAGCTAATCTCCTCCTTCATAACTGTAGCTGTACAACTATATATTATATACAAAATTAGTGTCCAAATTTGCTTATTAATGTCAGCAAAGGGCTAATGTGAAACCTTGAGAAGGCTGCATTAGCTTAAACAGTACGTATTTTAAAATGTAATAAAGGACCCTTGGTGGTAAGTCCTTAACAAATGACAGTTAATGTTGAGTATCTTATTTAAGACATGACTGATAAAACCTACTATAAATATGGGCTATCTTAAGTGATACACAGTATCATGAAGGTGACAATGTCTAAACGGTAGTTCCACTGATGTAAATCATATGCACTTCTATGCATTGTTGCACATAGACTGTCCAAGACTTTTCAATAATCTCGCATTTATGAATGCTCAGTCAAAATTTAGCAATATTTGTCTTAATGCAGGGAAAAACACTATTAAGAGGGAAAAGAAGGCAGGTTATCATCCTCAAGAGGGGGAGATCTATTGGGGGGGGGGGAAAGGTAGATCAGAAAGGATTTAGGATTAATCTAACTACTTGATACTGTGTGAGCTTTCACTGCAGGACTTCAACAAAAAGATAAATCAAATACTCCACCTGTCTGCAAACACATGGGCATACATGTGAAACTATGAGACAATATTAAGTGGAAATAAAAAATTGATACTGTGTTTACCCTCTTATATATTCAATCCCCACTGTCAAAACCTGGGTTTTGTGTTCAGAATTTAACAAATAGTATTTAATTATATGCTGTGTCTCTGTTTATTCTGCTGTTTCTCTATAAAAGTATTGAGGAACTACCTGTAACACAAACAGATACAAATTTCATCGGTGGGTCTCTGTATAGTGTAATAACAACAATTCACTGAGAGAAAACCTATCTTCTCCTTCTGCAATGTATACCCTACTTTACAGAGAATATGATAAATTGCTCCCTAAATACACAGAAGTTCAATGCTGCAGATGAGAGGAGGTATGCCAAGAAAATTAAGTGTCTGCCCAACCAGCAATTTCCTCAGAGTTTGAGGAACCTTCCCAAGAACACATCAGTCAGCACCTTGCTGCCAGCCTAACACAACTTTTCAGTTTTATTTTTGTCTCCATTAATACAAGGCTATTGAAGACACTGAAGGCCAAAACTATATAGGCCTGTAGCAAGGTTGGTGCAGAGTTATTTAAATTTTTCTTACTTCTGTGAAGCAAAGGTGAACAGATGCACTAGATAAGCCAGAAATATTTCTGAGCTAAAATAAGGCAATTTATGGTTATAGAGCATTTTTCACTAAAGAACCTTAAAATAACTGTGCTAATGCTAGGCTAAATCCAAAGCAAAAATTCATTTCCAGGTCCAAATTACCTAATTATGCCTTATATACCAAAGAGAATCTCAGAGAGTAAAATCTGTCAAACCCACCAAAACCTCAGTACTGAACACAAACGGCTCTAAGGTCTAATCCTTTTCTATGAGCAGTTCCTATCTTTGTGGTAATCTGAAACAGCATAGCAAATCTGCAAACTCTTACAATGCCATGTGTTTGGCCTCTGCTCTACTTTTCATTACCAAATTCTTTTAAGAATCTGGCCCATATAGTGTTTAACAAAAGAAAAAAGAAAAGGACTATAAATAAATTCTGCCACTTATTTCTCCTTTGCTGAGAGGTGAAGATGGTTGACCTCCCAAGGATTCTATATAAATGCTGATTTTATCTAGCAGCGGGCCCTTGACCTTGGTGAGGCTGACAATTACTCTGATCAAATGGATGAAAAAGGCTGACAGACAAAGAGGGACTTCTTCCACCAGAGATCAATAGGTCATCAAAAATGAGACATCAAAATGAACTATGCTAAGGAAATTCTGAATTTAAATGAAAAGGAAATCTAGATCTAGGAGTGAATAACTCAGATTAGGGAGGAAAGTGAGGAAAATTCTCCTTCTGCTTGTCCACTTCTGTCTGAGAGTTTAAGATCCTGCGTCTCTGGCTTACTTCAGTTTTATTTTAAATAAAGCTATTTTATCAAGCAAAGACAGCGTTAACAATGATTGTATACATCCATAAATGATATTTTTAGAAACACAATCCAGTTATTTTAAATTATACTGTTTAATTACATTTTTTTAAAAATAAATTATTATTTATATTTGTATTTGTATGATATTTATATATGGAATCTTTTTCAGTATCTCCTTCCTAAGTATATTGTAGTGCAATTATGCATTATTTGTTTTGATGGCAGCAAAGATAAATTCTTGAACTAAAACATATCTGGAAAACGTAGAAAACCTATTCTAGAAATACTGTAATGAAGTCTAGTTTGCATTGAATCCTATTTTTATGCAGTTTATATGTTGGGAGTTACATTAGCTGGAGTCCTCTTAAATTATAGTATTGTCTCAGTGTGCAATGTTTGTTACTGTGGTGGTTTGAACCTGAGTTGATGGACAGTTGTTTACACCAATAGCGCTTCTCGAAACTCACATATTTAAACCAGGTGGGAGCCCGGGAAACCTCTCTTCCTTCCGGATTTTGAGCTGGAAAGAGGGCTCCGGCCGGCAGGCCAGGCTGGG
>VZRQ01000574.1:309465-330305 GCA_013397975.1 Machaerirhynchus nigripectus
AGGGACTTTTCACATGCCAGCAGAAAACCACCCCGGGCAGCTGCTGTGCTGTGACATGGAAGCCACGAGAAGACTCCTTCTTGTGGAGAAGCCCCATAGCATGAGCAAAAGAGACTCCTCTCCCTAAATGAACTGATGAAAGACTATTACAGAGTTGATAAACTGACTGAAATAATCTCAAGTTTGTGCCTTTATGTTGTAACTGGAAAGAGGGGGGAGGATGGGGGGGAAGAGAAGTTCTGACGGTGTATTTTGACTCTTATTGATCCTTTTCTTTTAGTTATGTTAATAAACTTCTTCATATTCTTTAAGTTTGGAGTCTGCTTTGCATTCCTCCTAATTCTTATCTCACAAAAAGTAAAAAATGCAAACTAACCCACTACAGTTACTTATAATCACTGATGAACGATTATTAGCAAAAGCAATAGTTCTATTTTAGCTCATCAAGGCTATAACATCCCTGAACTTACCTGGAGTTGGCTATGGAGAATATGGACTACATTGACTCTGGAGAAAACTCCAGGATGACAAGCAAGGTAACTTCATCCTTTCTAAATTCCCTCCTTACTATCTATAGCAAGTATCAAATCCCTCTATGCTATGAGTTGAAAGGAGTCACTGTACAATTTTACAAAAAGCAGTTACAGGATATGTAGCTGGAAAGCAGTCAGGTTGGTGAGGACAGTCTGCTTAGGGTTCCTTCTGCAGACTCCCATCATAAGCAATTAGAGATTCAGTCACAGCATGCTCTTTTCTGACCAGATCTTCCAGCTTTAGCAATTCTGTTCAACAGCATAGGAAACGTTTTCATAGGCTGCACACTGAAAATAGAACAGAGAGCAAGCTACCCACATGTATACTTGGCTGTGGTATTAGAATTAGAAAGACAGTCCAGACGGACTAGAAAATACTTCCTCTCATCATATCTTACAGATATTTCAGTGTCCATAAAATTCTCTGCCTAGTTTTGCTAAATATCTTTGTGCACAGTTCCTCTTGGCATAGCTGGGTGTCTTGGGGTGACTGTGATGTTGTGTCTTGTATCATCCCAAGACACTGGGTCTGGGTGTGAGAGAGAAGCTTGTGTAGCAGCTGACGGCTTTTGATGAGTGAAGAAGAAAATAAGTCTAAGTACTTAAAAAACAAATATAAATAGAGTTGAACATAAGCTGAACTGAAAATACATGCAATACAATAAAGGGGAAGTGAAAAGGTCATTAATTTTCTGTTCTTTATATGAATCTTAAAGCTCAATCCAGTAGGAACACATATGTGAAAAGATATTTTGAAATACCAAGGCAGGGAAAAGAATACAACTTTCTGTCAAGCAGCTTACTGGTTTGTAGTGAATTAGCAAGGGATGAGGAATCACAATGGAGTAAATATATTCCTGCACCCAGTGAGCACTTTATGCACAGGCTTGTGGAGGTGCATTGACTGGCCTGTACTGTTTACCCACACATGAGGATTACAGACCTGTGCATGAATGGCAATTGATGCACTCATGGCTTTTCTGATGACATAGAATTTTACCTTTTAAGTATCTTTTGTGTTATGTAGTCCATTGTGTTTGTGATTCACAAGCTTCAGTTTTGTATAATTTTTAGACTAAGTGAAGCATAACTTGCTTTTATGAATTAAATAAAGCTACAGTCTAATTGCATAAAGTTACACCCCAGCTAATACGTTGTGCTCAAATCACAGGCTTTGAATTCCAGTCTGTATTTCTTCCACTCCTTTCTCATTTATTTGTCAAATAAATGAGTTTTCACCCCTGAGAAACATCCCATTAACCAAAATTCACTGAAGGTGATGTTAAATACACACAAGCAGCTTAAAAGTTATGGCCCATGCCTGCATCAGAGATGACCCAAATATGGTATGAATTCTATCCTTACACGTTTCTCTTTTTGCCATGTCATCCTCAAAGCACAGTTTACATAAAAACCCTGACATATTTACATCATTCCTTCATTGTTCCAGCAGAAAATTTATGATGCACAATAAGCAAAGTTTCAAAAACAGCAGGTAATTTCCATGCTTTCCATGGACAGTCTGAATCTATGGCTCATTCATTACTAGATCTCCCACTCATTACTGATACAGAAGGCTACCTGATGCAGCCTCATCAAGAGTCATGACATGCTTTGAGAAAAGACCACTGGAGAAATCTCCCTAGCTTTCTTTCTATGTGGAATTTTGCTTTTCTGATTTATAATGGTCTTGTCCAACAGGTAATGGGACTGATGCTCACTTGCCTTAGTAAAAGGCTGTTTGAAAGACTGTAATTTATTGAAATGTAATTAGCACTACTATTGATTTTTGTCATGCTTACTGTCATCAGTTTTAATGCCACAAAGAACTGAACAACATTGTGAGACATTAGTAGTAATTCATCTGGTCTTCTCTCCCCCAATAAATCATACTGTAGGGCCCTGAAACACCGAGTGAACAAGAGAACGAAGATTATTTGAAATATATATGTCCTTGATCTTATTCAGCTCATTTACTTTGGCAAAGCCTGCCAATTTCCAGGCCTGAAAGTTGAACTCTGCTTAAACAGAGAACGAATGCAGTGGGTCCCACAGTAATTCAGGCATGCCTCTCCAATTATGGTCTCAAAACCTAAATGGAAGGGTTGCTCTGTTAATACAGGTATTCCCTACTGACCTTCCAGAGCACTTCTGACCACTCCTATTAGTCTCTATCAGTTTATCCCAGAGGAATCCCACTTATCCATCAGCTGAAACTTATACTAGTGGTTATTTAGTGTGTTGGTGATAATTTAAAAATAAGACATGCTGTAGTACTCCATAGCTTATTTGTCTGCCAAGTCTGACTTGACTTTTTTATACTTTCATAGTATCCAAGAAAGAAAAGGATTTTTTACAATTTGCTGAATAAATCAAGGAAAGAATAACTATACTTTCAGGAATACATCTGGTTTACTTCAGAAATTGATTTATTTAAAAAATTATTTTCATTTTACAGACTGGAAGTGAGACCAGGGAGCCTAACACCCAGATCCACAGAAATATCTGGATGCTTAATTGCCAACATAGAGTCATATCCGTTTGTAGAGTGCATTAAGCAGCCTAAGTACTGCCTAAGTAAGCAGAGTTTAAAATCTCACTCTGGGAGTCACAACAGCAAATGAAATTGTGAAGATGCAGTAGTCCTAATGAGCATTGAGAAAATATCACCCAATCCTCAGTACCTGAAAACTCAGCCGGTCACCTTCAGCCCTTCTGTACTGTAAATCACAGGAAAACCTAGCGTGCATATTCTTTACATCAGGAACAGACAAAGAGTGTGCAAATCTTGTATGCCACTGCAGTTAGACAGTCTCTGAGCAGGTGTTTTAAAAATTCTAGTTCTGTAATTAGGCTCCAAAGCTTATGAAGAGTTTCCACTAGATCTAGGCTTAAGGAATGCCTCAAGACCCTGCAAGAAGGCTAGATCACGGGTGTTTAAGCTGTGAAGCATCCCACCACTAGTTAAGTAGGGAAAAAAGAGACACGTAACAGAAAAATGTTCTGCAAATTGGATGTCCCCAGTACTGCATCTGGTGGGAGTGTCCTCTTCCAGATGCACTAATGTAGATACTGCATAGAAAGAAGAAACAAAGTGAGAGTGTTTGCGAAAACTTTAGTAATTATCTTTATTATGCTCTTACCCAGTGCAAATCTGACTTCCATCATTTACTCTCACATGATGTGGTTGCCATCACTGAAAGAACCACCTCTCTTCCTTCTTTTGACATCTGGAGTTACATTCCTCTATTTCCTTACCTCACTAACACTTCATCCATTTTTTGAATTTCTTTATGAAATCTTTTCTCTGCTGCATTTTCCCTCCCTCTGCTTCTCTTATTTTCTACCAATTTCATTTGTTCAGTACCTGCACAGCAACCACCAGGTGCAAAAGCATATTTAAGAGCACAGGGAAGGCAAGTGTTTTTTCAGGTTTTCCTCTTGTTTCTATATGAATGTATACAAAGCTGCATTTATTCATTTACCTGTACTTAAAAACACGTGCTGTCAAATCAACATCTATGAAAAAGAAAAGCCTTGAGAGATTTCTGTACTCATATCACAACACTTACACACGTTTCTCCCACTATGAAATATGTGCATCAGTTTCCACACGTACATATGGACATAGAAAAGTCAAAGCTGTCACAATTAACTCATAGTGTACTTTAACTTGCATGTTATACACATCATTAAAGCATATGTTGAACACAGATGTCACAGCTGTTTAAAAAAAAAAAGAAAATCCAGGAGCTTATAAGAAAAAAATGTCATAACTAAAATAATAAAATGAGTATCCTTCCAGATGACCAGCATTCATTAAAAAAAAAAAATAGAACTTGGAACAACTGCATGTAGAAATTTTTATTTAGGTACAGCTTCAGTAAGTCCAAGTATATTTGATTGAATTTGGAAAATATTGCATGAAAATTACTCTTTCTTTACAGATAGTATGATACACAGTTGAAATGAGAGAAGAATGAGGGGGTTTGGGATACACATTTAAAAACTGCTCTATCAATATATTTCACTATGCACTTAAACATAAGTTTGAGCTGCCATCGCTATTTAAGTGGTACATTAAACTTTTTTGGTGTTGGGTTGTTCCGCTATGCAAACACTCATATGATCGTGTTCATTTTTAAAAAAAAACTTGAAGCAATTCTTGGTTTTATGTTCTAAAGAGTTAACTGGGGGAAATGCAAGTAAAAGAAGAGAAATGACAGGTATTAAGATGCAGGGAAACACAAGCATTTAGATACAGATATTCACAAAAATGTCAAGTTAGTGACAAGTATGCTTTAAAGATAGAAGGCTATAATTCAGGATGCATAGGAATACAAAAGAAGATTTGGGGGACCAGAATAGCTCATTTTCCTAGTTAATGAATGGCCCCAGACAGTGTTGCTTTTTATCAATACAACAAAACTGGTTACCAGATAGAGTACACTATTTTATGCACTGTCAGCCCTGTTCCTTCCCAGCTGGTGCTTGACAGCTGAGAGACCTCGTTGCAGACCAGGTGAATTGCTGACGTGAAAGAAGTGTCTTCCCTTTTAGCTTGAAGAACTATTAGCTTGAAGAACACTCATCTTTAACAGGACTGTATCCTAAAAATTTCAATACTGTATCTTGAAAATTTACATGTAAAGTGTGAGGTGTCATTATGCCTAGTCTATGCATCTTATGACTCAATGTGAAAATGTCAGAAGGTAAGGAGACTAAAAATAGTTGTGCAAAAATAATTATTATTGTTTTGATTATGCAAATATACTTTAGGTTGTATTTTTAGCATAAAATCAGTGCTTTTGAGCTATCATTTGATATCATTCTGAGCTATCATTTGCAGCATCTCCTCTGTGTACACAAGGAAGTTACAGCCCTAATTTTACTCTACATTTCTGTCATGGTCATTTTCCACAGGACAGACAGTATGTAGGGCATTTACTCTTCTCCAAACACTGAAGATAAACAAAGTAAAGCCTTCAAGTTTTTACTGAATTTATCTTAAGGTCATGTTCAATCACTTACAGTTACCATTATTTTTTTTTTTTTTAACTTTGAGGGTACCCTTGAAGTAAGTATATTTTGAAGAGATGACACAGAATGATACAAGACCTTGTTGTATTTCTGGTTTTAATGACTCAAGTTCCAGCCACCTCCTTCAGTGGAGAGCAAGTCTGATAATAGGACATGGAAACTCTTTTATCACAATGCTGGAGAAAGTTCTTATTCATATACTATTGAATTGTGCATGAATATAGATGATTAGCTTATATTTACATAATATATGTTAGGTTGTATTTAGATCATTTTTATATTAGATCATGTTTAAATTGTAAATGTCAATATATGACAGCCATCAACACAATACTACCACAAATTATTCCTTACCTATACAAAATGAATGAAAAGTAATAATCTTGGAAACTACACAATGGAGACTCTGCAAACTACGCAAACTTCAGTATCAAAATATAAAATGAAAACTTGCTATTGGAAATTAAAAATTAGGAAGTTTCCCTCATACAACTCTACTTAATACTTTCGGTTATTCTGCATATGTGCAATGGTTCTACTGTCCAAGAGCAGTCTGGAACAGGCAAAGGCTACCACTGTGATTAAAATTCAGTTTGTGATGAAGTTCATTTTCTCTGAGTATGGATCTCTGGATGTTTTGAATGGAGTTGTTCTACAAACATTTGACCCAAGCTAAGATTCAAAAGTAAGCCTTGAAAAGTTGGGGAAAATTTCAGATAATCCAGTCCCTTCTAGGCTGGCTTGGTTGATCGGTATTTTTGGGGATTTTTTTGTTCATCAAAAATCCCTGCCAACTACATGACAATATACATAAATAATATATTCCAATTTTTATAGAGTTAGGGAATGCACCTCATGAGCTAAAACCCATCATTCTACGAATTGCACCTAGACAATCCCTGCTCTCAAGTGTTTTCCATTAACATATGTAAAGACAAGTCCAGGCTGATCAGCCTCCTCAGCAACAGTTTACCTAGAGCCTAACAGCTATCAGATTTTTGGACACAACTGAGAGGAGACCTCTATTGTTACCGTACTAAGACAAGGCTTTGGTACTGTTGTTTTGTGTTTTCTATGCCAAGTAAGTCATGCTTAGGAAGTCCAAGCCTGTCAGAAAGTGACAAAATACCAACTTCCCACAGACAATTTATATCGGCAGTGTTTACCTGTGAAGCTGAGAGAGAACAGACCTTGTCAAACTGAAAAGGCCAACAGAAAGTTGTAAACTGAAAGGTCATTCCTGGTGAGATACAAGGACTGAAAGAAGGTCAGCCACCCCTAATAAAAATTTCTTGTTACCTGCAGATTACTCGGTATTTATGTGTTTCAGTGTGAAGATCTTGTTTTGACTTTGTGAAACAAAAACCCCAGTATGTAATACATCTATGAGGAACAGCATGAATGTAAACTGCTACTTTAGATTGGCTAAAAATGTGTGAGACATGGACCTAGACACAGATGCAGGCACAAAAACTGAGACTAGAGGGAAATACCATTCTCACCCGTAATAGTTTGGAACAGTTTGCTAGTTTTTCTGAGTTTTACTTTTTTCTCTGAAATTCTGGCACCAGCTACTGTTGAAGGTAAGACATTGGTATAAATAGCTTTGTTTTGACATGTTTCATGCTGGAATATAACAAATCAACAGAGACTCTTGAAAATCCTGATCAGTTTGCACAAGGTAAGGCCGTAGACTTGCACTAATATATGGTCAGTGTCACTCCATGAAAGTCAATGAACCATATTTTTTCTCTTCATTACACTAGTACAGCTCCATTAACTATAGAAATCATTAATCACACAGCAACACTGAACTCTGTGATGTTGTGCAGGATATAAATTAGGCAAGAATTTGGCCTCCTGGCCATTTTTTCCCTTGATTTGTTGCTGACAGGAAATCCCTTGTTTTATTTTGCCTCAAAGTTTTAGTCAACTAGGTTGATAGTAATTGTATTGCACAAAAAGCTATATTCTGATATACAACTATGAGCATGAATATAAATTAACATATGAATAAATATTTAGAAGCTTGGCCATAAGTAACTGATTGACTTCTTGTAACACTTCAAACCTCCCCCAAACCTTTTTGCTTCCCTCCCCATTCCTCTTCTGCAAAATATAAAAAATAAGACAACATTCTCTAATAAGAAGAAGATTTATACATAAAAGCACTTCAAAGCCTCTGATAGAGGGGCAAGTTATATCTTCTTTCCAACTAAATGTGGGTGGGTTTTTTTTTAGTTTTGTTGGTTTTATTTGGGATCACTCACAAAGTAAAGACAGGGGTAGGAAAATTGCTTCTTCCTTCAGATCACTAAGAAATCATTTGCAAAAAATTAAGGTTATGAGTATTAGAAACATTGAATAATAAAAAGACTATGGGCTGGAGCACATCTAACTAGGTAACGCAGGCAAGGATGTCCATTTATTAGAAATAACTAAGTTTAATTTGAAAAGACCAGGAAAAAGTATCAGTACCTAAACTCACAAAAGAAAGTTTAATTTATTATTTAATCCATTCCATCCTACTTTATCTATGAAGCTCCAGCCTATACATGAAGAAAAGTCTTGACCAGGGTTTCTTGACTGAAAGTGACTTGGCTAAAGTGGTACTGCTAAAATACTGCATCATCAGGAAACCTAAGCCAGATTGAGAATAAGCAATATTCTAATCTCAACACCAGTTACTAGTAAATGGTGTGGAGGGGAGAGCTCCCAAAATCAAGCCAGAAACATTAGTTAAGAGACTGACTATTTAAAACCAAACTTCACTTGGCAGAAGAAGTATTTACAGTACTGCCACAAGAAAAGTCACTTGTCCTTTCTAACAGAGAAATAGCCAGCAATCTAGAAGTCATTTTCTCTGTGCCAGTCATCTGCCCAGACATAAACTGGCTGAAATCCAAGGAAGAGAGAAGTCATTTAACTGGTACCTCTAGTCACGAAGTAATACAAGCCAGTCATTTTACCATAGTGTTGATACCATTTAAAGAGATTTAAAAACAATTAGAAGAAGCAACCTTATAATGCTCTCAGTGATTTTGTAGAAGGACAGGAACACAGGCTCTTGGAAGCTACTTGGTACCTGTTTGTATCAATTACACCAATGAATTGATGTAGAGGTGCATTAGCAACTGTGTATTGCTGAAGCACTAGCAATTATTCAAGCATATTTACTGAGGTTTAAGGACAGTGTAATAGTAGTGTCTGCATATTTTATATGCAGCCATTGTTACACCCCATTAAATGGACTGGTAATGATCCATTGCTGTTCAATTAATATGCAATGAGCATGATATAAAATCTAACATGTAAATTAAAGCCCAATTTAAGTAGCTTCATTTTGAAGTGTGGTGGAAAACTTCTTTGGACCTAGATGGCCTGTGTTTGTTTCTTTTACTTGTCTCCCTCGGCAGAGCTCAGATTATGTTGGGCAGACTCTAGAAAGACAAAAGGGTAAAGTTTTTATGACCAGAAATTTCAGTGCAGCAAATTAAAAACAGATCAACTCTTGGCATTGAGCAATGGACAGAAATTTGGCCAAACTCCAAACATCGTATTTCAGAATGTTCACACTCATGACTCAAGATTCTAATTCAGAGAGCACTAATAAGAGAAGTATATGATTAAATGTGACAGAATTTTGGAAATAAAGTATCCCAATTCATGTGTATTGATCATTATCTTTTCTTTTCCGAGATAACTTAAAAGTTTGAGACAAAAATACTTAATTAGACCTTGAATAACATTCAAAAGGATACCAGTCATAAGATTTTCCAACAAAAAACAAACGAACAAACAAACAAGAAAACCCTGTATAGTACTAAACATAGATTTTGCTAATCTTCTTAACAGTATTGTTCAAAGGAAACAACCAATGCAGAAGTAGCTATATAAGTGACTGCTATCCATTTGCATCATTGTAATCAATGTAGGCAAAGAAAAGTGACACAAATCCTAATATCCACTCATGGTTATATATATGGAAAATTTGGAAATTAAGTAAGAAAACAGATTAAATATGACAGAATCACAGAATGGGTGAAGTTAGAAGGGACCATAGAGGGTCATCTGGTCCAACCTCCCTGCTCAAGAAGCATTATCCTAAAGCACATTGCACAGGATTGTATCCAGAGAGTTCTTGAGTATCTCCAGTGAGGGAGACTCCACAACCTCTCTTGGCAATCTGTTCCAGTGCGCAGTCACCTGTGCAGTAAAGAAGCTCTTCCTCATATTCAGGTGGAACTTCCTGTACATCAGTTTCTGCCTGTTGCCCCTTGTCCTATTGCTTGGCACCGCTGAGAAGAGACTGATCTATCCTCTGACACCCTCCTGTCAGACACTTACAGACACTGATGAAGTCCCATCTCAGTCATCTGTTCTCGAGGCTGAACAGGTCCAGGTCCCTCAGCCCTTCCTTGTGAGAGAGATGCTCCAGACCCTTAATTATCTCTTGCCCTCCACTGGATCCACTCAGCTCCATCTCTCTTGTACTGAGGAGCCCAAAAGTGGACACAGCACTCCAGATGTGCCTCACCAGGGTAGAGTAGAGGGGCAGGATGACACCCCTCGACCTGCTGGCAGTGTTTTTTCCTAATGCAGCCCAGGATAGCACTGGTCATCTTAGCCACACTCCTGTGAGCCTATACAAACGTGTAATATAAGCAACTCTTCTCCAGAAACAATCCCATGTCAGCACTGGTGGGTGCATTCAGTGCAGTCAGGTTTCAGTGTGGCCAGACAGGCAGCAGACCAAGCTGGGAAGACATGCAAAGATGCAGCACAGGATCAGCCACCCGTGTCTCTGCTCCTTCGTCCTCTGATTGACCCTACCTGGAGATCCATCTGTCATTTATGCATCAGCAATATTCAGCAAAATGTTGTTTCTCCATCAATATTCTGGTTTGCTTCTGACAGTAACAAGGTAACATGCTGTTTAATTTATTTACACCATTGATCTAAAATAGGGTTTAAACTCCTTAGCTAGTTCTGTCTGACACCAGCTTACAAAGTTTCATTTGTCCGCCTTTTCCCCAGATCATTTGCACCATTAAGCACATGATTCAAAAGAAAACTGAAAATTATTAAAGAAAAAGTAAAATAAATAAAATCCTAAGTACATCAGTAAACCATTCCTTACCTCAACATATTTTCGGGGGTCTCATTCCTGCATTATGTCAAGAGACTCCAACCTTGGGAGATGACAACTATCTGCAATTTCTTTGAGGTTCGTTAGGATTTTGTGTCAGAAGATAATGTTTACCAATTTGTTGAATGAAGTCTTTACACTCCTACTGCCTCAAATCTGCTATGGTTCAAGAAAACACTATTACTGAAGAACTCATTCCAATTCATTCTAGCTGCTTGATCCAATTATCCTCCTGAATTATAAAAATTGGAGAAACTCACAAGCTACCCTTGTACATTTCACTACAGAGAAAGGAGGAGGAAAATTTAAAGAAAAAAAAAAAAGGAACTGCAATCAGTTCAGTTCCTTGAACATAAAAAAAGATTAACCCAATCAATCCACTATATGCTAGAATACCCTAAAATACGCAATTTAATTCTTGATGCATCTTGGTATGTAAAAAGTAGCAAACAGCAGTACAAGAACAAAAGTTCTATGTCCCAACAGTTTTTTTTCAGAGCTCTTACAATTACTGAAGTTACAGTCACAATCAACAGTCAGCAGCTGATCTGTGGGTGTGTTCAGAATCCAAAGAATCAGGACTATCCAATATTCAAACACATCAAGCTGTAAATAAAAGAAACACAGAATATATAAACCTAGAATTTTAAGTACTTCCCAGGCTATTGGGTACACCCCCTTAAGTAACAGCAAAACAAAATATCTAGAAGACAGCAGTGTTGTGTGACCCAGATTCAGACTACCCCTAAGCTGCTTATATATTCCCTTTCCATTTCCTGGTCCCCATTTGATCCCTGCTTCTATCTTCATGTAAATGAGTACTTTGTTTTCCAGGAGTCATCAGGCCAGAAGATGCTTGCTGAAGCATGTCACACTTCACTCCTATTCCTCATTCTCCTCCCATGTCCCAAACATGTTCCCTATGCAGAGACTAAAGGGAATCCCCATTTGCTGTTTCACGTTGATGCTTTTCAGATAAGAATGTCAAGGATTTGGAAAAAAATTCTACAATTAATATTTCCAAACCATATGCTTTACCTGTCTCTTTAGTTATTGCTAATTGCAATAGCTTTGAAAACTCTACCAAGCCCATCTATTAAAATTTTAATTTCAGTGTAGCGAGGTGTTTCTACAGTAGCGAACCAGCAGACCCTCTTGTTTTTGACTGAGTGATTAATTCTTCTCCTCCTGTCCTGAAGCAGAAAGAAGTATTTACTCTCTCAGAAAAAAAATGCATTTCTTCTATTCCCCTTCCCTGGGCAGAACTTCCCTTTTTCCCTATCCCTATCCCTTATCCTTTCTCCCTCGCCACACAAAGCTCCCAGTACTCATGTCAGTTAGCTCAACAGTATTTTACAATGCACAGAACAAAATCACAATTGTCTCATGACTTTCATCTTGAGCTAAAAAGGAAAATGGAAAAATATAGTGCAGCAGAGTCAGAAGAAGTGATTGAGATGCAGCTTGCAAAGTTGATGACTGATCATTTTTCAGAATGCAAATGAATTATTTAAATAGAAGTGTCTAATTGTTTCATTGCCCTTCACTATCAGCGGTCATTAACATCCTTTCAGAGTTAGTGCAAAGTGGCCCAATCAAACTAAGAGCATTTTTGCTATATTTAACACTCACCTTGCTAGAACCCTCTCTTCTCCCCTGTCACAAAAATCTGCCAATGTCTGAGTTATTTTACTGGTGTGGTTTTTTTGGATTTTCTTCTCCCTGGAACATAGGGCTTCAAATCTTTGGCACTGTCTAGTATGTAAGCTATCATCAAAAACACATGGACATTTTCTTACGTTTGAATCCACCATTGTCCTTAAATTAGAATTCATTTGCATTCCAAAAACGTAAGAGCAACTTACAGACTTCAAATATCTGAAATTAAAAAAAGCCTTGCAGAAGGCTGTCCTAGCAAATCCAAATTTTGACTATTTTATATGTGGACTAAATGCAATTTTGAGGGCAGAAAGAAGGCCTAGTAATATTTTACAATAATTTTTTTACTGTTTTAACTGTTTCCAAGACCTTAGACCATAGAAGTAACCCATGTGTTTATGTAATTGAGAAAAAATAACAAAAGGTGAGCCACCTACTCTCACAGAGAAAAGAAATTTATGCAAGGTCACATTTCAAGACTTACATTTTCCATTAAACAAGCTATTTTGAGGCACTTATGAAACATACTAACAAAGAACTGTAGCAATTAATAGAGTATCCTGAGCCATACAGGGAAATTAAAGGTTATAAATTTAGACCAAGTATGAAACATAATAGTGATTTCCAAAGGTAGTTATATATGGAATGAGACACGTGTTTTGATTGATGATATAGCCATAAAGTGAACATTGCATATGCCCGTTTCTCATATGAAAAGTAGTGTCTATGGGCAATAGTTTAGAAGAATACCACGTATAAGAAATAGATGTCTGAGCAGCACCTGTTTTGCTATTGCAATATATCCACACTTATAACCAGTGTCTGTCCTACCTCTCAGAGAGACTTGTACACAGGATTCATTATTTTTTCATGCTGACACATGAAATGAAACATCTAATTGCTCACCATAACATTCCTAATTATTTGTTCACACTATCGTATGTGTAAATGAGTATCTTAACAGGTGTTTAAAGATAATGATGACAATTTTGGACATGCAAGTCAGTTTACTCAGGTAAGCCCATATTTTGTGTGTGTAGCTTAAGTATCAATGAAAAAATAAATTAACTTTAAAGCTGAGTTTATCTACTTTTTTCCAAACAGCAATATGACTGGCATCTAGAATAACTGAATACTTGAATCATATAATCTCCTGAACAGAAAAGGACCCACAAGGATCATCAAGTCCAGCTTCTGGCCCTGCACAGAACAACCCCCAAATGGCACCATGTGTCTGAGAGCATTGTCCAAACACTTCTTGAAATCTGTCAGGCTGGGCTGTGACCACTCCCTGGGGAACCTGTTCCAGTGCCCAACCACCCTCTGGATGAAGAACCTTTTCCTAATATCCAGCCTAAACCTACTCTGATGCAGCTTCATGCTGTCCCCTCAGATCGTGTCACTGGTCACCAGAGAGAAAAGATCAGTACCTGCCCCTCTTTTCCTCGTGGGGAAGCTGTAGAAGGTCTGTCATGATGATGCTTTGTAAGAATTTGGGATTAATTGCTCCTCTCTGTGCACTAGCTAGCACCTTCTTCTGCAAAAGGCAGGGCTGACTTTCATGCTTGGAAGGTAATTTAAAAGCTTTGGATGAGGAACTGTGCAAGAAGTTCAGTAAGAATGAAAAATAACCTTCCAAATTGCCACTGACTTATAATTTTACTTTATTTATGGAATGAAAAGATATACATACAAGATATATAAGGACAGTGTATTTACATTCTGCTTTTGCCAATATCAAAGCTTCACTACTTAGAGAACTCATTAGATGATCTGGTAAAGAGCAGTCAGTTCTGGATGTAAGTAGAGAAATTCTTTAATGAAATATTTGCCTCTTTAGGATTTTATCCATGTTAGCTTGAAGAGTTCAGTGTAACTGAAAATCAGTGTTACTGCTGTAGAAAAATAGGATATCATGGTCTGTAGAAATGGTTAAAAACCATCACACCATCAATTTCATAAGTATAATGGAACATGACTTGTTCTCTGACTTTTACTAGATGATTGCCTCTTCTCCCACTGTACCTGCCCACTGAAAAAAAGGATCCTTTTTATGAATTGTGGGGTAATAGAAAAGAACCTCGCTGTGATACCACCATGATTTTTTGCTTTTCATATACCCCTCTTATACTCTTTTCATATACCCTTTTATACTGCTTTTATGTATCCTTAGTGCTTTTAGCCCACATACTGGTAATTCCCTAAGTCTGATAACAGCTTAGACCCAAAGTTCCGCTAAGCCAAGAGACCAAACATCTTGGAGGCCTCACAGTTGGGTCAGAAAGCCCCAGACACCAAGGTCCTCTTCAGAACACATTCTGTAAACCAAGACAGGCCCATCCAGGGGGAAGGTTCCTCAAGACAGGGGCTTCTCTTGAGCCTCTCATTGGGGAATCTTTGATAGATATGCTAATTTGCAAGGCCTATAATTGTATACACAAATAATCGTGTGGGGGCCTATTGTGGGGGCCAACTGTGGGTGCCTATTGTGTGTGCATTGTTTGGGCAGTGTGCATCGTTCATGCCCTGTGCATTGTTCGGAGGGTGCACCAGAGGATCCTTAAACAAACACTGCGGTAAAACCCTTTTTTCCCCTCTAACCATGTTTGGCTTTTAATTCTAAGCCCAGGGAAAGGCAATAACTGCACTGCCTGAAGTTCACCCTTTTTTAGGAACAGCTGTATTTTATCTTCATTTTTCTAAACATTTTTCAGACAACTCTGTAAACAGATGGCATTTTTTGTTTGCTTCTATTTTTGTTAAATTATGTGTTCACAAATGTCTGAATTTTTAAGGCCAGCAATATAGTGACATAAAAATTTAAGGAACATCAAGAGTTAAAATTAGCATAAATAATTTTGTTCTAAATATAATTTCTCTCTGTGATCCCATTTTGTTTAGCCAAAGATAAAGGACTGCTTTTAAGAGGGGAGTTTATCCAGTATTAATGAACACATAAACCTAGAAAACACTGAGCTTAAAACGCTAGTCAGGAGTGTTCAAATTAATAACTTTCACAGTGTTCTGGCTGGTTTCTCCTTGACATTATAAAGTTCTGCAGAGCATACAGACCAATGATACCCCTGTAATTCCAGCTTTAATGTAGCTTCAATGATAAAAATTATTCTGGTATATGTTTTCTGCTATATGTAGGAGCCAAGCTGTCTCCTTATCACTTCATCAAGTAAAAGAAAAAAATTAAGAGCTTTGTGAAGCAGAGGAAAGCAAGACAAAAACTTGCAGGTGAAAGCAGAAAAACTTAAATTGCTCAGAGTATCAAAAATGGCTATTTCCAAATAAATATTTTAATTTTGGGCCATTTCCCATTTAAAAAAATCTGTTAAGGGTAGCAATGCAATCACAAACATATCATGAGGTAACAAACATGAAAAATATCTCACTAGGAGACTAAGATTGAGAGATCAGCCACATGGCAGGAACTTGCGACATCTTTCCTATCACCACAGGGAAAATGTGAATCTCCTCATAATATGAATATGTGGCATCATGAACTGCCACAATAAAAACAGGGTATGTTGGAACTGAATCCTGGCAAGAAAATACCAGATGAAATAAAGCCTATAACTGTAGTGCTGGGAGCTACAGAAAGGACTGCAAGGAAGAGTTTCTTTACTACAGTGTCATTTATGGGCCCCTACTGGCCTAAGCTCTATAGCATTGCACAGATAAAGCCACCCATCATCCCCATCCAGTCTTTGAAATTAAGATGGACAAAAAGTCTGAAGAAGTGAGTATTATTATATTTATTTTACAGTTGGCAGCTGAAACATAGAGGGAACATGACCTGCCCATGAAATCCATGAAAACAAGCAAGAGCTGAACGGGCAAGCGCCTCAGTTCCAGCTGCATTTGCACCCCCTAAATGTAGGTCACATTCATCAATGTATGTCATCTTCTCACATACAGCCAAAAAGAACTATGGAGAAGGAAATAACTCTCCAGTCACAGAACCAGAGAATGGGTTGGGCTGGAAGGGACCTAAAAGATCATCTAGTTCCAACCCCCATGCCATGGACAGGGACACCTTTCACCAGAGCCACCAGGTGGCTCAAAGCCCCATCTAACCTGACGCTGAACACTTCCAAGGATGGGGCATCTGCAGCGTCTCTGCGAAACCTGCTTCAGTGCCTCATCACCTTTGCAGTCAAACATCTAAATCTACTTCAGTTTGAAGCCATCCCCCCTTGTCCTGTCACTACACACCCTTGTAAAAGTCCCTCTCCAGTTTTCTTGTAGGCTCCCTTCATGTACTGGAAGGGTGCCATAAGGTCTCTCTTCTCCAGGCTGCACAGCCCCAACTAGGAGAGGTGTTCCAGCCCCGTGATCAAATTAGAGGCTCTCCTCCGGAGTCGTTTGAATTGGTAAATGTCTATCTTACGTTGAGGACCCCAGGGCTGGATGCAGCACTCTGGGTGAGTCAGAGGATCAGAGAATCCCCTCCCTCACCCACACTGCTTTGGCTGCAGCCCAGGATACATTTAGCTTTCTGGACTGTGAACACACATTTCCAGGTCACAACGAGCATCTCATCAACCAACAACCCCAAGTCTTTCTTCCCAAGGCTTCCATCTATCCATTCTCTGTCCAGCCTGTACCTGTGCTTGGGATTACTCTGACCCAGGTTCAGGACCTTGCACTTGGCCTTGCTGAACTTCAATCAACACTTTTCACAAGTTAGCACAGTGATTATCTCAGTGATAAACCAGCACTGGCCAGACTTTCTGAATTCCTAAACAATCTGGAGTGTTTACCTTCTTTCTTAGTGGTGTTGTGATGTCATCAGGAAGCCACTTTGAGGACTTCGTCAAGACCAATAGCTGTGAGATTTACAGCAATGAGCCAGTGAATAGTTTTCTGCCTCAATGACTCAAAATATAAAAAAAAAGGGAAGCTCCGTGAGTTAGGTCTTCTCAACCTAACCTAATGCTAGAATTCTTCCTAAAAGAGAAACTGGGATGGAAGTGCTCGGGCTTCAGTGTCAAGCTGAAGGATGAATCCCTACTCCAAGAACCAGTATGAGTACTGTATTTTTCAGCTAAGCACTCTTTTGGCCTTTGATAATGTAGATCAGCACACTGCAGCTAGTAAACCTGGGATAAAACCAGTATACAGGAGACCACCACCAAGCCCTAACCAGACAGCAGTAGTTGGGGTAACACTCAAATACAGTTGACTCCCTCCTGTGCCTGTTCCTGTCACAGCCTGGCTCATTGCAGAGTGAACTAAAACTCTAAATTTTTAAGAGAAGGTGAAACAGATTAATTCCTTCTTCTCGTCCATCTGCAAACATAAAACTGCTTCTGGCTACTGCTGCTGCGACACCAACAGTGTCCAAGAGAAAGTTCCCAAACTGTGATTCAATACCTTTAGTTTCTTGGAACTAATGTTCTTTTTTTCTTTTCCTTTCCTTTTAGCCTACAGACAATAGTGGCTATCAAGGAAATAACATATAATTATGTATAAATACATAATCATTTTTCAATAATAAAGAAGAGAGAGCTGAATAAATCCCTTAAAATAATAAATATTTCCAATAAATGTAACTAATTCAACCTGGACACCTGAAAAAAGAGAGGCCAATTTACATCTCTGCATTGTTTAGTAAGAGGAGTTACCTAATTTTCTGAGATAGTGTCCCTGCTGAAGAGAAGGCATCTCAAGAATCAGTGAGTTGATGCATTTCTGTGTGGGGCAGGTCTTTAACAAAGTATGCCAATTTGTTAAAACACTTTTATATTTAATGTTCGAGCAGGTGTTTGACTATGTGGATAGTGCATGCCCTGTGATGACATGGCCCCAAATTACTGTGACATAAGCATAGCCAGAATCTCTACAGACAGTTCACACTCTCTGGCCATCAGCTTAGCTGTGCTCAGACAGGTCATCAGGGATCAACCATCTTTTCACACGGTGGAGAATCAGTCAAATCTGTCACTTCTAGATCACAGGAGTTCAGTCATTTGGAGGCCGCTGTTTTTCATGTCTGGGATAGGTACGGTGAGAGGTCAGCATCTGGTATGGCTTGTGCCATAGGTAATATATGCTGAAGTTCATAAGCCCTCTGGACTTCAGTGCTGGTTAAGGCAACGAAGAAAGGGACCATGGCCATATTCAAGAGTTCCGTGCTGCAGAGAAATTTGGATTTGCGATTTTTGCCGATTTCTTTCTGGAAATGGTATGAGGAGAAGTCTCCCTCCAGACAATTAGCATAGCTTGGTGGGAACCATAAAATGAGGCATGTGTGTGATTGAGTTTGGGCACTGATTCTTGGGGCAAAGATGCAAAAAATGGAGGCCTATGTGTCAGCCTACTGTGCAGCTTCACTCTGTCAAGAGATTATTTCTAACTAGTATAACTGTTATAAATGTATAACTAGCTAACACAGTAGACTAGTTCCTCCCCAAACATGCCTTTAAGTTGCTGATAAACTTGACTGCACAGTGAAGAGGGGAAAAAAAAAAAACCCACCGAAAAACACTGGAGAAAGGCAGGACCTAGCACCCCATCAGCCTCATAAGTAGGTCACCTAAATGACCAGGTTTGGGAATTTTGGCCAACTACACTGGCTGCAGTAATCACACCTCCTGCTGATATTTATTAATTTCCCCAAGTTGGTGTTTTATTGTATTTCCTCAATAACGTTATTTTTAAACCTTTCAACTCATAGCTTGTGAGTGGGGAGACATTGCTCACTAAGAACACCTGCAATAATCTGACTGGTCAGGGTTCCGCAAGGTCTTGAGCCAATATAAATTTTTCATTATATAATCTTAGAAATTAAAAACTGTTCTTTTTATGGTCATAGGGTGCCTGGAAGAGATTTTACATATGTAAAATAGTATTAAGAGTGCAGAAAACAGCATGTTTGAATGCATGAAAGTAAGAGCAGATGACTGATGGTCACATCTGGTTAAGAGAAATTTTTCCATTGTAATTATATTTCACATTTTTCTTTCATCACTGACCTTTCTACAAGTTCCCATTCCTTTTCAAGGTGTCATTAATAAAAGCAGAAGTCGTCCAAGTTAGGTCTTTTTTATGCCATTTCTGAAAAGCAGCCTAGGGAGAAAGTTAACATTTTCCTACAGCAAGCACTTCACAACAGAGCTCCCACTGCAGGAGAGTGAAGTGGCCCAGCCTTTATAAACAAGTTACAACATTTCAGCAGCAAACCTATACTGTCAAACTCTACCTTTGCAGAGCAGAAGAACAGATGTTTTGATTCCATGCACAGCTCTACTCTGTGTGCTCTACTGCTTTGTGCCTGTGTGAGTTGCTAAGGCCTGTCCAGAGTTCTCTTCACCTGAAGTGGGATAGTTGTACCACTCTAAATTGAAAAAGGCTGACTGGGGAAACAAATGTGATTAGGAGAATTCATTTGGGAAATGGATGCAAAGAAACGTACCTCAGAAAGTAGTGATATAGTAACAGAGGCACATTTGAGTAACTACAGATTGTGGAAAGTTCTGCTGTTGAATCCACTCAGTTTTCCAACTGATGACGTCTCTTTTAATTACAATCTATATTTTCCAGTTCATTGCCACCTAATGCAACTCAATTCCAATGGAGAAAATGTGGACATTTTCCAGCAAATTACAACAGGTTTTCTGTATGTCATCCATTATTTACAATAGAGCCTCTGATATTTTAGATCCAATGACACTATGAAGTAGAGCCTGGATATTATCTGGTCCGTAACAAACACAAATGTGCTGAACAATACATTCACCACTGTGTTAATATTAGAATTTATCTCCCCAAAGGGGAGTGCTGGGCCATAAGAATGAATTAATATCTACCTTTTATAATAAGTTTCACTAGATTTTTTTTCTTCCATTTAAGCAATTCCCAGAGACGTACTTTGCTTTTCAACAACCTGAAATACATCAAAATAAAGGTGACTGGAAAATGTTTCATAGGACGTTCTTTTTTTCTCCATAGGAAAATGCTGATTCCTTGAAACTGAAACATTTTACAAGCAGAAAACTAGCCTAAAAATAATCAGAAAGGGACTTCAGATGTGACACAGAATGGTTCTCTCAGTGGTTGACAGAGAACAGCCTATTTTGAATCAACTGTCTCACATGACCACAAGTTTAAGCATCTCTGTAACCTGATTTTCACTAGAGACTAATAATTAGTTACCTAACATCTGAGGTGACAGTCTTTAGCAGTTAGGAGTGAAAGACAGTTTGGCCTGGTGAATGCTTAATCTCTTTAAGTAAAACTGCTTCCATGGCACACCTTTCTTTGACCTTGTTTAAGAATACTGCGGGAGAAAATATAGAGTAAATCCCTTCCTTGGAGGTTGTGGAATAAGAATTTGAATTTTGACCTTACTCTGGAGTATTGTGGGTAATGCTGTACTCATTAATCTTGGTCCTTTATTATTCTAGAATCCTTAGGAGGGTTTTTTTTTTTTTTTTTTTGGGGGGGGG
>VZRQ01000574.1:330320-361655 GCA_013397975.1 Machaerirhynchus nigripectus
TTGGGTTTTGTTTGTTTTTTGTTTGTTTTGCACAGGCTGGGTTTTTGGAATTTTTTTTTTTTAATTTCAGCTTTACGTACAAGAAATAAAAGAAGGATTTTTGGACAGTATGTAAAAAACACACCCAGCCTATCTTACCTATTAATGTACTTGTTCCACACCAGATGCATGAGTATACTTCACTGAGTCCCTAATTGGATACATCCAGGAGTTGAAATATAAATGAAAACCCCTAATCCATTAGGATTATATTTATTTTTTACCTCTTTTCAGAAACACAAGGTTCAATCATATTACATTTTTTCATTCTTCTTTTCCCCCTTTTAAAGCATAGGACAGACTAGAAATTCTGTCTCTGGATTCATATATAAAAAGAGGATGATGTTGAATTTATCGCAGTAGCTGTGAAGCTTCAGTTCTGAGATTACAGAACTGAAAAAACGCTGTGCTAGTTTAGGTTATTTTGTCTGAAAATCTGTATTTCTATAGCTTCACTCAGTTTTGATTTCCCATTAGCATGGAAGGCACTTCCACATCTCTGATAATGAATCCAAGAAAAAGGAAAGGCATGAATGTGGCATGCTTTATAAGAGATGTACAAAATATATCAATTTTTTTCCCTTAGCCACTATCCCATATAAGTTCAGCTAAATTTAATTAGGGTTACCGACATGGTAATTTGAATTGTTACCCATGATGCTTTCTGCTCTTTATAAAGCTTTCCTTTTGAAATTGTCATGACTTATATAAGCATATAATTTTTTTCCCTATGGCTAGCACTTGGTTGAAATATTAGATTCACTGTGAAATTCCTGCAATTACTATTTCACTCTTATCTAGTTGAATATAGAAGCATTTTCAGGACCCTTTTTAAAGTATGTCATTGACTGTATTAGTTTTGATAATATCTCAAGACTGCTTATCTATGAATGCTTTTAAATTGGCAACTTAAACTAATGCTTCTTTATTCTGTGTTACGTATCTTTGATGTCCAGCTAAATCTCTTGGGTGAAAGCAGAGTAGTTAAAGCAGAGACACGTGCAGAAGATAAAGGAGCTGAGACAATACTGATTGTTCAGAATACCCGACCTACAGGAAACACTCTGGTCCTCCACACACATTCTCAAAGAAACATGATTTAGAAGGGGATCTCCTATGAAAGGGGATCGAAAAGTCACATCAAAAAGCTCCTAGGTTTTCCACCAGCTATATGGAGTTTACAAATTCCTCAGCGCAGATGTTTTGTCTCCAAAATATCAAAGAAATATTGCAAATACAAATGAGTGCTGAAGAAAGTACCTACTCTCTGAATTTGAAAGCTCCATTATCTGGTATGAACATTTGGCAAGGCTAGTTTATTTGCAATTTACTGAGTAACTTCAGACAATGTGCTTATTGGTGCTATTCTATGCTGCAGATCTTAACTCAGTATACTGGAATCTATCCTGAAATTTTTGCTTTGGCTGGTTTTTCAGTTTAAATGAATGTGCAATTCTGCATTGATCTAACATAGCAAAAAGTAAACAAATCAAAATATATCTTTAACAATAGCATTGATCAAGACTGAAAGTCTGAAAGTTCAATGCAATAGTTATGTTTGAATCATGGGGAACGTTTGAACCTTTCAACTCCATATGAATACTGAAAATCTGGTATAAGTTTGATCTGAATTGACAGCTTCCTTACAGTTTCATGTCACAGAATCTACGAATGGTTGAGGTTGGAAGGGAGCTCTGGGGGTTATCTGGCCCAACAATCCCTGCTCAAGCAGGGTCACCTAGACCAGGTTGCCCAGGATCATGTCCACATGGTTTTTGAGTATCTCCAAGGACGGAGACTTTACAACATCTCCGGGAAACCCACGCCAGTGCTCTGTTACCCTCACAGTAAAAATAAAAGATATTCAGAGAAACCTCCAGTGTTCCAGCTAGAGTGCATTACCTCTTTTTCTGTCACTAGGCACCACTGAAAAGAGCCTGGCTCCAACTTATTCGAATCCTCCCTTCATGTAATAATTGTACACCTTGCTAAGGTCCCAAACCTGAGCTTTGTCTTCTCCAGGCTAAACAGTCACATCTGTCTCAGTCTCTCCTCATGGAAGAGGTCCAGTCCCTTCATCAACTTAGTGGCCCTTCATTGGACTCTCTCCAGTAGCTCCATGTCTCCCTTGCACTCAGCAGCCCAGAACTAGAGACAGTATTCCAGACGTGAAACTACATACAGTCACCAGTGTTGAGCACAGAGAAAGGATTACTCACCTCAGCCTGCACAGAGAAAGCATCACTTACCTCAGCCTGCTGGCAATGCTTCTCCTAATGAAGCCCAGGATATGATTAATTTTCCTTGATACGATTAATTTTCCTTGACACACTTTGTCCCACTTCTCCTAGCAGTCCAAAAGAAAACCCATTTCTATCCCACAGCTCCAACAGTCTGTATGGATTGGCACTCTTTGGACAAATTCTGTCAGAGAGCAAGAACTGAATGGGAATCTCAATTAATACCATTTTGATAATATGTACAAAGAAAGAGAAGAAAAGCTTTCTTGTCTATAGATTCAGATTCAGGTATTCCCAAGGTACCAAGGAGTGGGATGGTTAGGCAGGTAGGTTATAAACACCTCTCCTTGAAAATAACATTAAAGAGAATTTGAGGAAGAACTTTGCCTTTTAGGGAGGTAAAATTAAAATTACTTAATTTGAACTCTCAAAGCATATCTTTAACAGAAACAGGCCTTTAATAAGCATTGAATTTGGGTCCTAGAACTGCTCATTCTTTTAAGTGATTTACTTCTGTTGTGCGGAATGAGCAGCCTGGCTTCTCTGTTCTAAGAATGTTGACCTTCCATTTCCATACAGAGAGGCTGATTCCGAACCACATCACCTCTTGAGAAGAACTGAGCACAGCAGGGAAACAACTGCTTTGCAAGAATTGATTTGCAAATGGGGAAACTGGACAGGCAGAATCGATTTGTTCAACCGTTCTGCCTTCCTGTACCTGACTGGTCTGCTTCATAAACTTGTGAAAGGGAAGTTGAACTGCATCTGTCTAGCACATGTCAGAATGGTGGCAGATGCAATGTGATCTCCCTGTCAGATAAGCCGCAATGTCTCTATGTTGTGTCCATAGGAGTTTAATGTGTCCTAGACTTATGTGTCACTGTGCATGAATAGTAGCACTGGGCTTTCTGGCCATCTGGAAATCTAAGCTTCTCTCCACACAGAAACCTGACACTGAGTCCAAACCCATAGGACTAAAAATGGTAGTACTGGAAAATGTGCAGTAAGACTGAAGAATATAACATTGTTACTTCTTCTCCAGAAACAGTTTTTATTAGTAGTTTTGCTCTAATTTTTCCAATGCATTTCACTGAGTCAGAACTGAAATATGCTGGGTATACAGCTGTGACATTTTCTATCTGTCATTGGAAGTTCGCAAAATTTCGGATTTTTATAAATTTTAAAATATGATAGCTAACTATTTTGTCACTGGCTAAAGCCAGGACCTTGGTCAGTGTTTTCCTTATGTCAAAGGTGCTAAGTTGTAGATGTTCTAGAATTAGCTGCCTTTTCACTTTCAGGGCCCTTTAGAGATTTGTTCATCACTACATCTAAAAAGCAACATTGGGGTTAATTACATCTGTGGAATCACTCCAGGGCTAAAATTAACGGTTGGTCTATAGCTGTAACTTAAAATTGTCTTGGAAGGTGGTATCTCCAAAGTATTTATGAGAAGAAGAAATATCTAACGTTAGCTTTCCTTTATGCAAAAGAAATACAAAAGGCAGGAAGGAGTAAGTTCTATTAGTACACTCATTAGTTGCTAAAAAAGCCAAGCTGTTCAAGTGTTTTGCCTTTCACAAAGGATGCAAACAAAGGGATAGATTTTAAGTTTAAATGTTATGCCTTCATTTCAAAGCAAACCCTTTCACACAGGAAAGGAATGATTTCCATCAGGAGATTCTGAACAAAACAACTGGTATGAAATTTTTTCGCAGAGTGGTTAACATAAAGTCTGTCTTTCTGAAGGTAATGAAATCAAGAATATGAAGGGCTGTTAAATTTAGCTGAATAACAAAAGTGAGTAACAGAGCATCTAAAAATAACTTTTAACTTTTTTTCTTAATAATCTCCTGACTCCTAATCATGTCTGGAAATAAAATCGTATAAAGATGATACAAGAAATTTGATTTTTATCATTCTCAGAATAATCTGACAACATTTCATTCTTAAAGCTGATTTTCCTAATCTAGCTTTTTGCTTGAAAACGCAACAAGTGTGTCTGCACAAGGTTGCTGTGTTGGCTGTTGGCATGAAAGGAAAGCTTCCTTTTTGTTTTGAAACATTTCCTAAGAAACAGAATGGTCTGGGTTTGGTTTTTTCTTCTTCTTCAGTGATTTTGCTATTCCAGAATTTTTGGTTTGTGTTTAGAGTGTTTGTGCCTAATAAGCAGATTTTAGCAGGAAACTTAATTAGATGAACTCTTAAGTTTTTTCCCACACATTATTTTCCATAACTCTGTAACATTGACTTTGAATCCTGATCCTTAAAACATAAAAGTAAAACAAATGCATAGGTAAAAACAATGGAATAACAGCAATGATAATTAAAGTTACTATGTTAAAACTCCTACTAGGCAAAACAAAAACCTGTCTGCATTAAAAATGTTAAGCCAAAAATTAAGAAAAAAATCCTTGCAAGTATATCGCATATTTCTCTCAACACATATCTCCTTCTTCCTCAGTATATAGCAAAATTCAATCCACCTGCTTTTGACAGTAACCTTTAAGATGATGATTCTTTGGAGGAATTAACTTTGAAAAAATAATTTCATTCTTCACATATCTTGGCTTCAAGCATTTGTCATCATTTATTAAAGTAGTTGAAATCTTACTGGAGGAAGGGGACCATAGGAGGCTGAATGAATGCTAAATTTGCTCTGAGTCTGTACTTATGCCATCATATACAGAACCATAGATCTTTAGTCTCCATAGCTATATTCAACATTTATCCATTAACATAGGAACAACTCAATTAGTGGCTCTGTAGGGATCAGAGCATAACCCTACTTTCCACAATTTAATAGCTACCATACATCATCAAGATCTAATTCCCAGGCTGAGTAGGATGTAAATGACAGTAGCCCACAGACCTACTTTTTAAAAATTTGAAATCCTTGTGACTTAATACACTTCCCCAAACCCACCTGAATTGTGCATCCTGCAATTTTGCCTATAATTCACACCTGGCATCCTGCAGATTAAGTTTGCTGACTGTTTCATAGTTACGTTATTTGATTTCTTGAAACATCACTAACATGAAAGGGAATTATTTGCCAGCTAGAATTTGTTTGTATTATGAGACATTCATTATCTCAGAAAAGTTATAGTCTGAGACTTAAAGAGTACTGTGTTTTGTCCTTCCATTGGTCTTCAGCAGTATTGTTCAATTGTCTTAGCCTCATTTCACAGAAGGCTGCTGGCAACCCACAGAAGTTCAAGATAAAGCAATGTTCTTATTTACTCCCTTTTATTTGGAATCTAGAATGATCTAGAATTCACTCCTTTTTCTCTTTTTTTTTTTTTTCTTTCTTTCTGTATTTCATGAGACAATTTAGAATATGCTTCACCATGTCATGGAATCACAGGAAATTCTATACTTCAATCATAAGATCGGACCAGCAACTGCAATTCTGATTAAGGTGTGATGTAAAACATAATGATCAGTTTGGATACAGCTAAATGATATGGAAATGTGAAGGACTTACCCTGTACTTTCTATATGAGGGCTATTCAATGTATCACGTACAGGATTGGCCTGAGCAGGAAAGAGAAACGACAGTTAAGCTCTGAACATGTGTTTGAGCTTTTTGCTCGCTTTGAAACTGGTAACTTAGCAGAGTTGAAAAGAGCTAAAATTTGTTGATGGAGTTGTCCAGACATTAATAGGCTGCTTCGTCCCGCTGTAAAAACAGAGTCGGGAGGATTCTTTTTCATAGATTTCTCGGACGAAAGTAAAGTGCGAAGGGGGCAATATTATCCCTGAGAACTTTTTACTGCTATAGAAAGGTAAGTGTTTCTACCGAAAGGGGGATAGAAAAAGGAAGAAAGAGGGGGAAAGAGAGACAGAAACAGAACACCGGGGCAAATCGTTACCGCTGCGCCCCGGGCACGCCGCCAGCTCGGCAGATGAAACGTGTGTGCCGCAAGCTGCGCTGCGTGTGCCTGGCTCCCGGGGCGGGCTGGGCACGACTTCCAAGCAGCAGCCGGCTGCGTGTCCCTCCCGTGGGCGGAGAACGGGCTGCCGTGGCTACGGGGCGCGATTTCCAAGCAGCAGCCGGCTGCGTGTCCCTCCCGTGGGCGGAGAACGGGCTGCCGTGGGTACGGCCGCGCTCCTGGAGCAGCAGAGCTCTGAGGGTCGGGGCGCAGGCTGGGTGCGGGCGGCGGTGGCCGCTCCGTCGGGAACAGCGGAGCACGAGGCTGTCGCGGCGACGAGCTGCCTCGGGGAAGCAGCAAGCGGGGGAAGGCAGGTGCAGACAGGGAAGACAGCCAGGGAAGGAGCAGGACCGCAGGGAGAAAAAGGCGAGGGGGTGCTAAGCTGACCCTCCGGGGGAGTCCCCGCTCCCTCCAAGAAACCCAAAGTAAAATTGCCCTGGCTGTGTCGCAGTTAAACGCTTTTACGTGCTAAGGCTCCTCCCATAGCCCTGTTTCCCCGAGCATTTTTTCCCGGGCATCCGGGCGCCTGCCCCATCCAGCAAGGGGGGCGCTTTGCAGCCCGATCGCGGAAGCTTTCTCTGCCCTGATCGGCTGCCAGGCGAAGCCTCCCCGGGACAGGGCTCCCAGCCCGTGTACAGCCCCTCTAGAGTCCTTCGCCTCGTGTGCAACACATGTTGAGGCTTAAATAAAAATCAGATTGGTCCCTCTCATAGCCAAGTGCAAATGAATTGCATACATCTCTACCAGACTCTAAAATCTCATTTTTTCAAAAGACTTTTAAAATGGGAGGCAAAGCTCACTATGGAAACAGGACAGATTGCCAACAGACTTCAAATCTTGATTTTGAATGTGACAATCTTCAAGATATCCCAGGTCCACAACTCCTCGGTGTTTCCATTAATGACTGGAATGAGATCGGAGTGTACATTTATTAAATTTCCAGAGGATATGAAGCTGTGAATGTTTGAAAGCCTATTAGAATATGATTTGGAATTCAAATCAACCTTGCAAAATTATCTGAAAAAAACAAGGATGAGATTAAGAAGAACTACAGTTCTATTTTTACTAGATATACTTCACAGTGTAAGATGGAAACAAATAGCAGGGAAGAAATCATACTGAAAAGTTTTCTGAAGACTATACTTATCAAGCACTAAACTTGGTTAAGTGAGCTCACACATAGGCAATAAAAACTAGAAAGAAAACCAACACACTCAGACTGTACACAGCAATATTGCACATGGAACACATTCAACACTCCTGCTCTTCTATGGCTTTTGTCATTCAACACTGTTAAAGAGCTTAGCTAAAATACTGAGTCAGCTTGGGTCTATGAATTAAAAAAAAAAAAAAAAAGAAAAAGATAGCCCCAACTGGACCTTTTCCTTCTCATTACAAAAGGAATTATGCACAAAAGACATAGGAAGAAAGAGTGATCAAACTGAATTTAAGAAAAAAAAAAAGACTGACATAAGATACAGCAGAAGGGTTAAAAAGGTAAAAGCTTGCTGTAAAAGTAAACATAATTTTTCTTGTTCGCTATGGATAGAGTAAGAAATGCCAGGCAAGAAGCTTAAGATCCCCATTATTGAAGGCTTTTAATCAAAATAACTGCTCAGAGTAGCTTAAACATAACTATGAGATGGTATTTCCAAAGTCCAGGACTGAGATTTCATTGGCCTTGGAAATGGATACAAATTCTGATTTCTCCACCAAATGCCTTTGGGTAGAAGTATGTCAGTTATATATGTACACCAGATTTTTTTCTTTCCTGTACAGTTTTTGCCTTTTGTTTTTAATTTCTGCTTCTGCCCTAGAAATTTTGGCTTGGAGTAGAGTCACAAGTGCTAATAGACATGAAGAAGAGTAGGTTTCTCTATACTTAGAGGTGATTTTCTTATAATATCCGACCTGGCCAGAATGGGAGGTAGATGCTGATATGCCCTAGGTAAAATTTAACTGCTCGGGTTCAGTTTTTGAAGTTTATTCATCAATTTTTGAAGTTTACTCATCTTCAGTGATTATGGAAATACACTTTTTAAATTTCTCTTTTGTTTTGACTGTGCTTAATATTACTTAGGCACTCCTTAGGCACATCAGAAGGGGAATGGGAATTGTTGTATAAATAAAACTAGTTTTAATATTAATTGTAACAAGCCTTTTTTTTTTTCACCACAGGAATTATTTTGCATACTATAAGTAGGGAAACAAAAGTGGGAAAATGTTATGATGCTACTCAGAAGCATGATTTAGAGTCTTGACTCCAATTCTTTAGCTCAGTATACTATGTGGAATCTGCTTTCAGTACATGGTTTTCTATTCTTTATTAGAGGAAGTGCCCGTATGTCAACTTAAATTCAGACTCTGAATTCTACTCTAACATTTACTGCTCTGAGTTTTCTACCTGGTTTGATTACTTACATAGGTTTCTCACTCAAAGGGTCACAAAATTAGCCCTGATGATAGATACAAAGCTGTAAATTCCGTAACACTGAGTTTGCTACATACTGATGTTTCATGGTACATAGTATTTTCCTCCTTTGTGTTACTTAAATTTGAAGTATAACCCATTCTCTGAAAAGCAATTTTCAGCCACTTTAAAAGCCATTTAAAATCCATTTTAATCACTTTCAGGCCCGTTTTAATTAAAAAATAATTATATTCATTGTTTTGAACGCTTTAAAAATAAATAAATGAATAAATATTGCCAAGAAACATAAGTGGCAAATTACCTTTATTCTGTGCTGTCATCCAAGATTTTTGTGGGCAGAAATCTGTCTCTACATTCACAGCTTTATCCACAGTTTTCATTCTTAGTGTCCTCTAATTATGTCTAAGGCTTCTCTCTACAGAAAAGGTCTTTGACTTGGTACGTTGCTGTTAAATGTGCCTTGAATATCTAATGCTTGGAAATTGTGCTTTTTAAATACTTACTAATAAATATCTATTATCATCACTGCTGCCAAATGTGTTCCAAGGTGTACCCTAAAGGTGTTACTATGAATGATGTGAGTTATCACAATACACCTAAAGCAGCGTATGCAAATTGAGGATTGAAAAATCATGGAGCAAGTGCATGCGTACCTGCAAGGCAACAGAAGACACTGGAAATGCAAAATATAGGAAGTCAAGCATGAAATCCTAGCCCCAGTGAAGAAAATTGCATACCACAATTAATTTCAGGGAGGACCAGGCTTTTACTCTAAACACAGATGGAAAAAAAGAATGCTTTCCAGCTCCCCAAAGCCATTTGTGTAGGTGATGCCATTTGTGCGCAGTGCCAGCTAATTTTTCCTTATTAAAACTAATGATCCATAATTGCTTCCAGAATGACAGACCATAATATGGATTGTAGGGTGCAAATCTGGTAATGACTGTTTCAGGTTTGTGTATAGATTTCTCAAGTAATACTTATCTGGACTCTCTAAGTGTAGAAACATCCTAATTATTAAGGTACTATTTTTTGTAGTTATGCATGTTCAAGCAGTGTATTTAGTGCCCAAGGATTTACTTCTGACTATATCTATGCAACAGGATTTGAGAGCTCTTCCACTCTTTAGGAACCATATATATGCCTTTGAACTACTCTAATTCCCTGACAAAGTGACACCCCAGTATGTTCTATGCTCCATCTGCTGCATGATGGAGACCAGCCATATGGGTCAGGAAAGAGCTATTGTACACTCTGGCCAGGCCCTACTTCAGATTTTTGAGACATTTTAAAGCTGAAATACGACCACTCAGCCCAAAATTACAAAGAAAATGACAAAAGATAACGTGGGATTCATTCGTGATAGTCATGTTCTTTAAAATTCTTTTCCCAAGCCAGATAATCCAGATATTTTTAGTGTATCAGAGATATATCAAAAAGTGGTAAAAACTATGAAAAGCAAATTACACCCAAAACATGAAACTTCATTTTCCCCAAAACTCCTAATATGTTTTGGTGACAGGGATCCTTTTTTCAAAAGAGAAGTTATTACCTGGTTCAGTTTTCAACATTGCTGTCTTATTTGGCACCATTCGAGCATACAATTTATAATAATAGCATCACTGTTAAAATTATAATAATAATGGTATCAATCCTAAGCTTCCAGCCTATTTAAATAAGCTTGACCAGGGCCTGTGGACAGCCTAGGGAGGAAAAATATGCAGCTTTTATATCCTTTAGTCAAACAATTTTCATACATGAAACATCTATTTATTGTTGAGATTATTTAATCAAAATGCACAACTGTAATTTTGCTAGGAGAAAGACCCACAGAGAACTAGACTATTCAAGTACCTTTGTTCTCAGTTTTGCAATTGCTTTGAATTCAGGTCACTGAAAACAAGCATTCGTTACATTTTAAGGGATAATTGCTACCAAATAATTTATGGCTGCAAAATGCTACACATAGCAGAGAGACTACAGCTACTTATAACCCAGTAAATTAAAACTAAACCTTCTCTGTGCTGAGTATGTTGCATAAGATTAATTGGCTAATATTGGGCCGCTTCCATTATAAAGATCAAATGCAAGGAGAAAAGACATAAACTTTGTGTATGTATCAATGTAACCTCAACTCAGCAGTTGCTGATTATTTATTGGGCATGTAAACGATGCACCTAATCCTGTTGTGGCAGCTATTGAGGAAGATAGAAAAAAGAAAATTTCTGCTGTGCATGGGTGAGGAGAAGATTAAAAAGTAGATCTTATAAAATGATGATTACCTTTGGCTACTTTTGACTTCAGTGACTACTCAGCACCAGACCAGCAAGAACTTGGGCACAAAAAATTATTCTGTCAATTCCCCCACCCTTTTTTCTATAAAATGTGTTGGAAAACTTGGAACATGAAGTGACATCAGTTTCCTTAATTAAAAAACAATACAAAAGCATTCCTTTTTCCCTAGGTTCAGATTTCTATTGCAGACTTGCTTTTAAATTGTGCTTTCTATCTACCATACAATGAAAATTGCTGATTGTAAGCAATCTGACAAAATTTATGTTATTGCAAAGAATACTTGTAGATGGTTGAGGTCAATTTGTTTCTTGTTATCAAGCCATTTATAATTTTCTGTCACCATAAATTTGAGCACACTTAGGTGCTCAGAAATCTCCTTTAAGAAGGAATAAATTCAGTCTTCGAAATTAAAAGACTGACAGAAATTACCAAGTTAACAGCTAAATCTGCTGTCAATTACACTCTTGTGTAGAATTGTCCTGAAAGGTAATGTTAATATAATTATAACTGAAGGCAGTCTATACAAGACCACCCAAACTTTAAAAGTTCAATTGAAGCCACTCAAAATTTTTTGTTGACTTCAGTAGTGACTGATGTAGCCTCGTGTAAGCAGCTACTACATGAGACCTTGCTGTAAGCCTGCCTCAGTTCAAGCCTGTGGTACATTGATTTCCATCCCACCTTTGTGCATTGACATTCAGGAAATTAAATATTTTAAATGTCTTAAGTGCTCTCATTAGGATAAAGGAGTATTCCCATGGGCAAGACGCTTCCCATAAATACACACTGCCACAAGCTTGGAGTAAATTCTCATTATTATTATTTACTGGATTTTTCCCAGTTTATCTTAAGTTGAAATGTGCCTCTTGATCCTTGATGTCAGGGTTCAGCTGAATTGAAAATACTGAGGAATGTGATGTTCCATTAGAGATACTTGGAAAGTTAGTAAGTGCGGTATGATTAATAGATGTGAGCCTTTGGTAATTATTATTCCACAACAGCAACATTCACAGTGTCTAAAATATGAGCATGCAACATAAAATGGAAGAACACCTTGTTCAGCTAGGATGACCAGTATTTAAAGAATATGTGTTTAAGAAATAAAACATATCACTTTCTGAAAAAATAAAGGAGAAAAAATTATCACCAAAATCTTTTATGAGGTACAAAAATGAAAACATGTTTTGTTTCTGACAGATGAAAACTTGTTACACTATGACCAATTGAATTCCAAATGAAAATTTAGATATTTCAGCCATTAGCTATTACTTTTCTTGAGGAAATAGATTTCTTCCATTTTGATGAGAAAAACAAAGAATTTGCTGTTGACCTAAGTTACGTCTTCATAAACAATAGAAAATCTGAGAGTTCTTACAGCTGTGGTCGGTCTGTGTTCTAGCATGGTAACTGAATGGTCTTCTATAACAATCACCAATCATACTTTGCTAAGTAACCACTCATTTATGAACAGCCGTTTTTAATTTACACATTAACAATCCAGTACATGCTCTGCAAATTCTATTATTGCTAGGGGAATTTTCCTTCCATTTTCCACAGGTTTTATGTGACAGTTATTTTCATCTTGTTCAGAAGTCCTGAGTTGCCTCACTGGGAGTGGTCTTCAAAGATATCTTAGAATAAATAGAGAAAGAGGCTAAGCACAGTTGTTATTGAAATACTGTTCATTATTCCTTCCTGGTGGGCTCCAGTGCATGAAATTTCTGAGATAGATAGATAGATAGATAGATAGATAGATAGATAGATAGATAGATAGATGCACATGGCAATAGTTATTAATTATTTGCAGTAAATCCAATCCAAAATTTAAAATACTTAATCTTACACAGAAAGAATTGTTGATTTAAGCATTATATAGAGTGTTCTTTTGAAGGAATTAGTCCAAGCAATGTACAAATGCTACTCATGGAAACACTGCCTTTTTGCTTTCCCTTGCCTGATAATTCAAATTTTAATTTGAGGTAATTATATTCTGCTTCCAGATATAGTTTCATTTTTTTGCACTGTACAAACACAAATTATGAGAAAAACTATGTTTTCTCAATAAAGTATGCCCCATTTAATGCTGAAAACCAACTGCTACTCAAGTTTTTTACTACCACATCCCTACTCTCACCTCTTTTTTAGGATGTGTTCTTGAATCATCTTTTTGAGAGCAATGTGTGTTCAAGCTTTTGGTCGAAAAAATGTCAGGAGCATGTACCCATAGTCCAGAGGAAGAATCAGGCTGATCTGAGTTTAGATTACCATGAATTGAATCCTAAAGTATGTTGAAAGGTAGGGGATACGTGTTGACGAGAAGACCACCTCTGGAAAAGGCATGAATTCTTTTAACTTACAGTAATTATTAGAACAGTAATAATGGGCAAAGATCAGGGAAAAAAAGCAAGCAACAGCTTGCCCTAGATACAAAGGAAACTCAGTCCTTAACTCTCACAATTTCTAACCAAAATGTCGTTATTTCCTACCAGCAGCTGTTGCATCCCCACCCCAAGCTTTATCATTTACTTCTTTCCTCCCCCTTTTCTGTTTATTTCCTTTGTCCTTGAAACTCTTGGTGCTATCTGGGAAATGGGAACACCTCCTAAAGACTCTGCAGAAATCCACATGCAATACTGCATGTGCTGGAAAAAGTAGCTACATAAAGGATTAGAAGACAATGAAAACCACTTTGGTTATTTTCCAAAGTCAACTTAGTCAGTGCAGTTTTTTCAGTGCTTCCAGAAACAGATGGATTGATGGTGCTGACGTCTCATCTACATCCACTTAGAACTTGAAGGAGTTCTACTTGAACTATAGCATTACGAAATTAAACAAACATGAATTAAACCTGAATCCACTTCAAAATAATCACTGTTCTTAGCTCTAATGGGAATGGGTTTTCTTTGAATCCCATTATACCAGAGAGTGTGAAAAGAAGTGAAGTCTCCATTCTGACTGCTTTACTCTGTCATGTCCATTCAACCTTTCATTAATTTTAATTACTGCTTTGTAAATAGTTTATGATGTTCTGGCCATTTTCCTTTGCTTAATCAGCAGGTTGCCAATATAACACTGGTTTCTTTTTCCTATGATATAATGAAGAAAATAGGCTATTCAGTTAATCTATCTTGAATTTACAAACTCTTCAGAGCATTTCATTTTCACTTAGCTGTGTCTAACAAACATAACAATGGTTTGGCCCACCTTCAGGAGCAAAAATTAAGAGTGTATGGAAAGCTTGTTGTATATTGTGTCTCAGTGTCCAGTGTGATCAGGCTGTTTTTATGGACACAGATGAATCTAAATGCATCAGAACTCCAAGGAATTTCTTATGGGACACAGCACATCTATCAACTGAATCACAAGCCTTTACTTAACAGAGTTACTAATCTGTTTCTAACAGTTACTTCTGCATCTCCATGCCTATAGCAACAGCTGTTCCAAAATTCAGATTCATAACAGTAGGAGAAAATAGCTAATTGTACTGAATGGGGTAGGAGTTTTCATATTGTTGTTAAAAACACATACAGAAAAACTCTTATCTCACAGAACTTTAGGAAGCTGCTTTCAACTAATTTTGATCAGCTCTAAGCTTTGCTTTTGTATTTCTAGTTTTCTGAAGGGTATGAACTGTAAATAAATAGAAAGTCAATGGAAGCATTAAAGAGTGAAATTAACTTCCTCTGGCAAAACCCAGTTAGTGTTCCCTAATAAGAGGTAGAAGCCTAAATGGCAGATGAAAAGTGTTGTGCATTCCTATGGAAATACTGAAATACTTTTACCATTCGAGGCAAAAAATAGATTAATGGAAGTGGATGGATATCTTTAAATATCTTTAAATGTAATAGAATAAAATATTTAAGAGCCAGACTTACTCAGAAGTTTGTTTTCTCTGACTGAGAAGGAGACTTGCTCCAATTCTAACAAAGCATATCTTTAGGGAGTTTAACCACTGCTGTTTTTTTGGAGTGCTCTGTTTGGAAAAAGAAAAAGAAAAAGGCAACATTTCAAGGAAAACCACCTCAAGTATTCATGTCCTTCCATATTCTTACAGACTCTGTAGAGGTGCAGGAGGCTGGCAAAGCATTGAGCAGGGTTGGTGAACAACCACTCTTGAGGTCTGGGAATTCCTATGGTCTGGGAATCTCCAGATTCCCAGAAGAAAAAAGAAGAGTACAGTTCAGCCATGTCAAAACCATGGTAATGGGAAATTTGGCGAAATTTCCCACTTCCCCTCATTTACCTATACCTTAATGTGAAGGTTGCTGGGGTAAAAAAAAAAAAACATTATCAAAAGCCTTAAATAGTGGAGAAATACCTAGCAGATATGTATCTGGTTGATATGACCTCCAAACCAGTCCAAAAAACACATATTCTTTCATCTCTTTTTACAACAGCAGGAATAAAAAAATGGATCGGGCCCCTACATTTCAGATATGTCCCACACATTATGGTTTCTGATAAAATCTACTGCTGTTTTTGAAATAATCTGTAATATGATAAGTCTTCATAGAAATGCAGGAAGTTTTAAAACAATTGAACAACCTGCTCAAAATTACTAAAAGTAGAGTGCAACAACAAAAAATTGAGGAATGTAAGCCTGTTAAAAGTAATCAGTGCCTAATTGCATAGCTTTTTTAGTAACAGCTATTGTAAAATAAAATTAAGGAAGATCGTGATATCTAAACCAGTTCTTGATACCAAACAAAAACATTGCTCATATACTATCATTTATTGAAAAAAAAGAGATAATTAATTTTTAACAACAGGGCTGGAGAATAAGTGAAAAACAGAATTTCTGATCTACATAACACCATCAAAATTAGTATGCATCATTTCCACCTACAGGAAAATGGTGGTAGTTGGCCTTTAAAGGATTCTGAGGTTACACTGAAGTGGTTGAAAAAACCTGTCAGAGTAAGAATATGTCCTGATGTCTGAACTGAATGGAAATACAACTCAAATTTCTCTCAGGTAATCTGTTTGGGATTATCCTGTAGGACTCTGGACATCTGTAATGTGAACATCTATGTCTTAGTTCCTTTCCAGTATTGTGTTATATTCAATGGGGATTAACAGGCAATTTAAGGGTATATTTTTAGTTATGGAAGGTTAAAGTAGGCCAAACTGGCAACCTTAAAAAAAAACATGTATCATAAAAAATGAACCAAAACAGATAAAACCATATATAAATATCTTGATTGAAATATAGAAAGTGTATTCACTCTTCTGAAAAAACGATGTCTTTTTAATCTGACAAAAAATAAAAAAAAACTCTACTGTTCAAACTTCTAAAAGGCAATGAAACACTTTTTGCTGACAACTGCAGAGCATTTAGTTTTCAGTCACTGTCAGCAGTTACACTCTCAAATTTACTCCTAAACTTAATATATGGTTAGCTGTTTCCCAACAGTAAAATAATGAAATTTCTTTAATGCTGAATTCTGTTTGGTTATTAAAGTGCTAATGAAAATGCTTCTTCAAATCTGTGTACTGTTCTAGACATAAAACAGGTGGTTCTTCTCAGTACAATTTAATTTTTGGAGGTATAAAGGAGGATGGAAAGGTAAGTCACGTCAGTGAAGTAAGTGGGTTTGGTTATGTTTAGGGATTTCTGAATTTATGGTTCATTTTGCTAGTTGAAATAAGAGTTAAACAGCAAAAGGATTGTTCAAAATTCAAAATTAGAATATAGCTCCTAAAAAACTCTATTACAGTAAAGGGTGGAATGAACCCACTTATTTGGTAGGATCTCTCATGTCTTGGTCAGAAATGTCTGACCACTCATCAGAAGAGGAACAACTCCCGTACAAAGTTTGGCTCTACCATTTTAATCCAGCAAAGTCTCCTTTTCTGTCTAGGACAATAATCAGCTAGAGAGTTAAGGCCAGAATCTAGAAATCTGACAATGCAGCTGAAAGAACAAACTTCACACAAGAGTCTTCCACTACAGAGGATGGAAGCTGCTGTGAAAATGAGAATTTATGAAAAGTGTATCCAGAGTTTTCTTGGGTTTTTTATTGGGCAAAGATTAAGGCATTGCAGTGCTTTAAAGGACCAAACAAATGGACATACTAGAAATCAAACTGGATGGAGAATTTGGCAGGAATTCTTTTAAAACATCTGCACGATATGTGTAATCTGAAGTTAAGCTGAAAATGGTTTTTCAGTTACGAAACTAGATTTTGCATACACACATGAAAAACTTCAGAATCTGTCAGTATAAAGGCAAGTAATCATTACAAATAATACATAAAAGATCTTTTAATTAATTATTTTGACATTCAATGAAGATGATGTGATCAAGGGTAATGTATGTGCAGCAAGTTGACAAAAGAAAATTGATAAAAGGAGATAGTAAGGCAGAGTATCATAAAAGAAAAATGCCTTTAAAGGTGTTATATTGATGACTTCAAAAGTGCATCACAGCAAGCTGTTACAAGTTTTTTCCAGATTAGATTTCTAATTATGTGAGTCAAGACAACTTAGCTTTACTACAAATATGCTAGAATCAATATGAGCTTATTTATATATTTATAATATGTTCTACATAACCCAGATATCTATCTAGCTATCAGATTCTTTTCAACATCAAAACTGTACATATCATTATGGTTTTTTAAGTAATCTTCTCTAAAAACAATTATTTTATATTCTCTTTTAAAAAATACTATATTGTGAAGCAAATCCCAAGCAACATGAGATTATTTTTCATTTTGTCTTGCTTACATGCAAGTTCATGGTCATTCTAATATGTTCCAGATACAGAGTGTATTAAATAAATCAGTGTATAATTGATTATTAATTCATGTAACTATGAGATTTTTTTTTCTGTAACTTTCTTTTCTTCTGTTTGCATTTTCATCAAATATGGAAATAGAAAGGTATTTTGATCTACCAGAGTATTTCTAACAAAAGGTACTGTATACAAATTCTTGTAAAGGACCAAGATTATTGGTAATAATGAATTACATATTTTGCTTCCAGAATTTATTCTGACCTTTTCCCAATGGATTTATATCAGGGCACAGCATCAATCATCATCCACCACATTTGGATGTCAAGATGTAGATAGAGCTAGAGAAAGTGAACAAGATAATTGCTAAGTACACAGTTAGAGAAGCTTCATAGAAAATGTGTCAAATAACAAATTACCTTTCTTTGTAGTGAAAAATGGAAGCAGATTGTGCCATTTCAAATGGAAAGTGAACATACACTGAAAGTACCGCATGACATTATCTTCATGTACACATTTTTAGAAAGATGATCTGTGCATATATACCACCTATGCACAGTAGTTGGTATCATGTCAGTAAATATTAAATTCTCTTTCAACTTTAAACTCATTTAATAGTTGCACTAATTTCTAGCTGGAAACCCTGTATTTACTAACAGGCTTCTCAAAAATCTTGTCTTGTTTGAGTACAGGTTTGGCCACTGTCTTTAAAAGGATGAATGGTCTCCAAAGTCCCCCCCAACTTACTTAATATTTAATACCAGTTAGGGTTGATTCTGACTGTATTTCTGTATTTTAATCCTCTCTTATTTCTGTCCCTTAAGCAACAAACTGGCCTTGTGGCTGAGGTGGAAAAACAGACTTGAACAAGAAGAGGCCTGAACATTTCCAAAGAACATGGTCTTGGAAGAAAGCACTATGCAGACAAAATGGCAAGTTTATTTCTTGTCAGTCATAAAAAATTATTCTATGTGGGTCATTTCAATTTGTCAAAGCATCTCTCAAAGTCCCCTCTGCTTCCACTGACATCATGAGTTCATGTTGGCTGCATGGCAGTGTCAAGTCAGCTCTCCACTGCAGATGGTCCAGTAGCACATCACAGGGAAGCTGGAGGCACACCTTCACTGCTGGAAGGGCAGCTGGATCCTAGTCTGCGTAGTTACATAAATTTCAGAATCTGAAGACAGGCAGCCAAAACTAGAGATTTGTACCTACTACTCTATTTAATCTTTGCGTTATTAATTTTTTCAACGTTCATATCATCTGTCTCCACAAAAAATCTCCTCACTCTTGAAAAGATATTTCAGGGTTCACATGCCTTGTCATTATTGCTAGTTCACCAGTCAATAGCCATCAATCGTAGTTCAACAAGCAGTATTCCTGCACAGCTGTAAGAGGACCACTCATTTATTCAGGGGTGTATAGATGGGAAGAACACTGACTAAGTTATCACAGTGAGAAAAATGCCTTTTATAGCTGCACCTCTAAGCTCTCCTCTGAGCTGACAGCAACTATATGCAGTCAACTCAGAAGTGAAAGAACTAGTCAAGATTAGCACGTCACAGAAAAGGGTCTGTACATCTGGTTTGGAAGGCTCTGTTCTGGGTTTAATGTATCAAAGGATCCCAACAGAACAAGTAATAGAAAAATTAAAATTCTGGATGGCAGGAAGCACAATATAGCACTGTAATGTAAGTACACATCAAGGCTTCAAAACCTGTGTTAGTCATTTTGATCTGTTAACACATATGTACTGAGGAAAGATACCCTTATGACCAGACCTGTCACCCCAAAGGATGGCTTACATATATTACATGAATTTAATATGGACATTTTCTTTTCTCTAAATACATATTTTTAAAACCAAAATAGATTGGATCCTGCATATTTCATGCTCTAGGTAACACTGAATAATATAATTTCTCTAAATTAATAGGAAGAAATAGACAAATAGCCACCCTTATATTAAAAAACCAACTCTCAGACTCTACCTGTACTGCAAAATCTTGATACATCAGTGCTATATAGGACAATACAATATATACCAAAATATATATAAAAGCATTTTACTTTAGAATTCAAAAAATATTTTTTTTTTACTTTTCCTTGACATGAATCTGAAATTACATATTTTTGAATTTTATTTTGCAGAATTTTTTTATTTTGCACATACTAATATCTGAGAAAATTCTTAAACCAGATTTTTCATTCGGCATACAGCTTCATTGAGCAGGTCTAATAATTCTATTCAGGCTTTACGCTAGCACAGAGAACTTACTACTAATAAATCCACTGTATTACTCCTCATTCTGTTGATAAACTGACTGCAAATAGGTTGCTGTTGCTTGAAATGGAATTTTTATAGAGAGATGAATCATCATATAATTTCTGTCAGTAATTATTGGTGCACTGATTGTTCACATGCAATCCACAGCAAGTATCTAATAGCCAAATTTTGACTGAAAACAGCAGTGTTTTGAACCAGAATTTTGACTGATATATTTGTTTCTATAGTGTAATCCTGGGATTAATTGATTGTAGCTTTCAGGTTTCAGGCTCAGAAAATTCTAGTGACATGCAATGTTATTTTTTCACTTTCTTTAAATTTCTCTAGTAACAAGTTAATATTTTTGCATCTGTAGAAAGTCCTGCTGTTAAGTTTATACACTGAAATGGCCATTAGTATACTAAAAATCAAATATTATGATAAAGATTACTAATCATCTCGTACTAAAATTATGAGACTGCATCTAAAAGAAAATCTATTTAACAATACAAATATACTCAAAAGGCTTGGATTGACTCTGTAGCTGCGATGTATCCAGGACATTTAGATTTGGAAAATACAGACACATCACATAGTAATGGTTGCATTTTCACCTCCTTTTAAGCATCAGGGTCAGGCTTCTTTAATGTAGTAACCAAGAGTTTTTATTCTGAGGTGAAATTGTCAACCTGTTAGTTGTACTTTATACAGCTGCAATAGCAACTCAGCATGAAGTTTATTAAGTCTGATATGTTTTCTGTCACTTTCTGAAGCTGTAGATTTATACCTGTCCTTGTATTCAGGCCCATTAAAAAATGAAGTACCATTACAAAAAAAACCAGAAAACACCCTCATTTTATTTCTGAAATATGTAATTAATATATCAACTGACTTCTGGCAAGCATAGAAAAATTCAAAGGCCATTCAACAGTTAAAAGTTAAATAAATGTTAAATAATCTCTCCTTACTGCTCATATCCCTGAGTGGACTTGCTTTCAAAAAATGTTTAATGCTTAACATGCTAGGAGGGTGAGGAGAAATATTTCCTGATTTATACTCTTTACTCGCAGCTTAATTAAAATGGTGCTTTTCTTTTCATGTAATTATTCCAACAAAAAGGGAGATTAGTTGGTGCATATGGTTCCTTGTGGGAAGTGAGGTGTTGGTCTAAAATACATTTCTGTACTTCAGTATAAACTAATTGATTTGCTAATAAAATATGAAAACAAAACAAAGGGAAATAATAGAGGAAATGCAAAAAGAGGTAATCTAATCAATGAATAGATTGTATATTTTCTTCTCAGATAAACTAGAATAACCATGACATATTCTGTATAATTTTTTTCAGGTAGGACAACATCTTCTGATATCTGGGATACATTTTAAGATAAAAACTTTATTCACTAAATAGTCAGAATCTAAAATAAAGAATCACAGAATGGTAGGGTTGGAAGGGACCACTGGAGGTCATGTAGTCCAATCTCCATGCTCAAGCAGGGTTCCCCAGAGCACATTACTCAGGGTTATGTTCAGAGGGCTTTTGAATATCTCCACAACCTCTCTGGGCAGCCTGCTGCAAGGTGCGGTCCCTTGCACAGTAAAGAAGTACTTCCTCATGATGCTCAGGGGAAAGTACTGCCTTCCACTTTCTGCCCATTACCTCTCATTCCATTGCCACCACTGAGAAGAGCCTGGCTCCATCTTCTTCAAATACTTGTAAATATTGACGAGGTCCCCTCTCAGTCATGTTTTCTGAGTCTGAATAGGCTCACCTTGCCCTCTTTCCAAGTAAGAGAGATGCTCCAGTCCCTTAATCATCTTTGTAGCCCTCCACTGGACCCACTCCAGGAGCTCCAAGACTGTCCTGTAATAAGAAGTCCAGGACTGGACACAGCATTCCAGATGTGGCCTCACCAGGGCAGAGTAGAGGGGCAGGATCACCTCCCTTGACCTGCTGGCAGTGATCTCCCTAATTGCAGCCCAGGATACCATTGGCCTTCCTGGCCCCCAGGGCACACTGCTGGCTCATGGACAGCTTGTTGTCCACCAGCACCCCCAGATTCTTGTCTGCAGAGCTGCTTTCCAGTAGATCAGATCCCAGCCTGTGCTGGTGCATGGGGTTATTCTTCCCCAGGTGCAGGACCCTCCATTTGCCTTTGTTGAATTTCAGACAGTTCCTCCCTGCCCATCTCTCCAGCCTGTCGAGGTCCTTCTGAAGGGCTGCACAGCACTCTGGGGTATCAGCCACTCCTCCCAGCTCTGTGTCATCAGCAAACTTACTGAGGAGGCACCTGCCTCTTAATCCAAGTCATTGATGAATAATAAATTATTAACCCTTGGGGTCACTGTTACTTGCAGACCTCCAACTACACCCTGTGCTACTGATCACACCCGTGTGAGCTCTGCCATTCAGCCAGGTCTCAGTCCACCTCATGTGCATCTCCTCCTTATGCTTTGGATTTGACTGGAGTTCCTTGTTCATCCAGGCAAGTCTCCTGTCCCTTTTGCTCTATTTCTTTCCTGTCAGGATTCACTGTTCTTGAGCCTGGAGGAAGTGATCCTTGAATATTAACCAGCTCCCTTGGAGGCCTCTTCCCTCTAGAGCACGTTCCCATGGGATTATTTCAAGAAGGTCCCTGAAGAAGCCAAATATAGTTCTCGTGAAGTCCAAGGTTACAATCTTAATCATTGTCCTGCTCTCTCCTTACAAGATTCTGAAATCCAGGAGCTGTGTTCACTGTAGCCAAAGCTCTCTCAGCCTTCACATCTCCAACCAGACCTTTCTTGTTAATTAGTATAAGGTTCAACAGCTCACCTTTCCTCATTGGGTCCTCCATCACCTGCATCAGAAGATTAACATCAATGCTCAATCAATATTAATCATAACCAAATCCCAAGTTCAATCACAATATACAGAATGACTACAGAATCTAGGTTAATTTGTTAAAATTTTGAAACCCGTGCTCAAATAAAAATTTCAAACTCCAATATGTTTACTTTCAGAATATTCAAAGTATAAATGTACAATTGTTAATATGAAATTGTATTTAAGACATATTTTAGGTCAGTTTAACCTAAGAAAGGAGGAAACCTGCAGACCTACCCATTCACAATAGATATATTACGGCAACATTTTCTGCATTAAATTATTTTTTTAAAAATTAAAAATGTTAATTGGCTTATTGTACTGCTTTGGTGAAAAGAATTGCCCTCTTTGATCTGCAGCATAATGAGATTTATTTTGAACATCAAAGTAATCTATAAAAACTGAACGGGGAGATGAGCAGCTATATATTTTCATGTCCTCTGAGGAGCAGGGTAGGAATCAGCAATGCAAATGCCATCGGATGAAGGGACAGTCTGAAAGAAAATTAATCCTTGAAGAAAGCAGCTGAACTTTGCATTCTGTCACAGTGCACTGAAAGACCTTGAACCGAGTTTTTTTCTCTTACACTGCTATAAATCTGATAGAAATCCATTGACTGCCCGGGACTTCTGAATTCATGTTGGTGAACACTGGGTCAGAATTTAGTCCCTGATCTTTGGGGTTTTTTTTCTGACTCTATGATAAACTTTCAACAGCCACACCAGGATCTATAAAACAGACTCCTAATGCCCTTCACATATCTATACCAAACGAACCCAATACTGGGAAACAAATTATGTGAGACTCCTGAGTCTCGCACTGTCCTCAGTCATCCCTTGCATCTCTCTACACAACATTGTGATCAGCTCTTCACAAAGGTTTTACATCAAGGTGTCTTTTGAGTGTGAGATATTTCAATCCAGCCATGGTAAGATGTTGAAGTACACAGTACTTCAGCAGCAGTGTCATTTCATAAAGTCATGATATTTATTCTATCTACCTGTAAAGGACACTCTAGGAAAGGAGTACTTGAAAGATAGAGAAATCTCTTCTTCCAACATTGGAGAGATTTATTTTCCTATGAAAACAGTTTGTTCTGAATATCAAAATGTGGAGGTTTTAGGTTATATTTCAAATTTATACTGTTATGACATAGTCCTCAGTTTCAAACAGAATAGCATAATACAGCACTATTTCAACTAACAATTTCTAAAGGAAATGTTCTTTCTAAATGTTCTTTCTTTCAGATTCAGATGTTCAAATTATCACTATTTAAACTAATTCATGTGCCCTTAATTGAATCTTTTTTGCATGGCAAATGGAGGAAAGTGTTATGTAGCACAGCAGATAAGCTTGAAAAATTGCAGATAAGCTCATCACAAGGGCATGATGTTCATATAGAAATATCCTGTGTTTTTTTCCTCTTAAGTATTATTTTCAATGGATCCTCTTGTGATTTCTAAAAAGTATCAAGTATCCAATTCCCACAGATAGATAATGCTGAGTGTGCAGCACTTCTGCAAATCAGGCTATTCATATGGATCCCTAAAAATAAAATGCTGCATGGTGGAAATGCTTGGTGCTGTTTCTTGGGAGGGGGAAGTAATTTGATTTTTTAATCTCTGTAAAATACTGTAGCAAAATGTCTTTGAGGTAGAAATAGATCAAAAGCTTATGAAAAAGGTCACTCACAAGAGAAAGTTCACAGAAGTGAGTAAATTTTTAATAATTTCAATGGGGGAGAAGATATATGACTTTGCAAATATATCATACTAAAAATCATGTTAAGAAATTCCATGTTGGTATATTTAGGAAAAGAATTTCCTAATATCCACAGTGATATGAATGTTTTCCAGATTATGCTATAAATTTTTAGATGTCAGCATCAAAAATTATTACTTCTGTTTTACTGAAATAAAATATTTCAATTATCTAGTTTTTAAAATATTTTGTTTTAAAGGAAATATCAGTGTTCCTTCTCCCGTCCCCTCCCCTTCTCTCTCCTCCCATCTCCTCCCCTTTCCTCTTTTCCTATCCCCTCCTCTTTCCTCCTCTCTTTTCCACATTTTCACAGAAAGAGGAAAACTGACTTCCTCCAAGCTGTTTTGAATCACATAAATTTTAAAATTAAACAGAAATAATTTATATGTGTAAACCAGCATAGAAATTCTGCAAAACTTGGATTTTTATAGCATTTTGAAAAAATATAGAAGCAATTTTTGCTAAAAGGGCACAATATTAGTATGGTTGTTCATTTTATCATATTTGATTTTTCATTAACTCTTATTAACATGGACACCTAGTCGAAGTTTATTTACTAAGTTGAAAACATCTTCTATAATTAAACATATTAAATTATTTATATAAGTGACATTCAGAGCTGAGAAAAAATGGAATGGAGATAGCTCACAGGACTAGCTTATCTTAAAAATATATATATAATTCATTTCCCTTCTGGAACACTTTATTTAAATGCAATACTAATGTAGCCCTAATTTATTTATTTTTTAAGTCAGGGTTAACAACAGCCACTAGTTGTGCTTATCCTGGTGCAAATACTTATGAAGACCCTCGAAATACCTAACTTAATCAAGAACTTAACACCAGCTCCAACTCAATGCAAGTTTTAACTGGAATTATAGATGGATATGTCAAAATTCATACATAGAAAAAATTCCAATTTCTAATATCATTTTAGTTATTGTGCATTCATTACTTAATTTAAGGATGATTATAGGTTATTCTAAAAACTAGTACTAAATGCCAGCCAACAGATTTTATGCCAAGAATTAGTGTAACCTGTAAATGTTCTTACACTTACAATGACTGTTTTCAGCTGCCATATCTTAACCTCTGGCTCTGTCAATCTACCACCCACATCACCCACTTCATGACCCAGCAGTGGGATGCTTAATGCTTTGTAGAAGCCATTATTCTATGTCTTGATAAAACCCCCACTTCTCAGCAGATCCATAATGATCCTATTCTAATTATCTTGACTAATATCTAATTAATCTTGACTACGTAATGAGGCTGTTGCCTTTCAGACTGCTGTATCTTTTGTTCTAACTTCAAAAGACATGTATCAATGAAAAAGTTAGCAATAGAAAACCAAAGAATAGTTCCTTTATAGCTGATAGTTGAACTACACTGAATATTTGCATTCTGTCATGGCTCTTACATCTGATTCATACATAGTGCCAGGCAATTCACTCACTTAAAAATTCACTTCTTTGCAAATTTTCTCACCACAGTAACCACTAAAGATAAGAGAAACTAAGAAATGAAGAAATTAAGGTAATAAAACCTTTTGACAATCTTGTGTCTTGAGGAAGACCCCCAAAAATAAAAGAACTTCTGGAGTCACTGAGATTGTCAGGGGATTTCATAGAGAGAGTTTTGATCTAACCTGCTGTTATACTGGATAACCATCCACTATATCTTCTGAAGATTCACATATGGATTTTTGATAGCTGCAAAATGAAGAGTTGCTTGCATATATGATTTTTGACCTAGATCCTGGTAATCCTTCTGAAGAATTTTTTGGCAATAGTAGTTCTTGTTTTGTTCAAAGTACCCTAACAACAAATAGCTTCTAAATGAAGTTTGTTCACATGACTGCAGGTACTCAGGGATGATAAAAGAAAAATTAGATTAAGAAGATATCTTCAGTAACTATAATGGCCTTTTCCATTGCATAGAGGGACAATGTTGTCTTTGCAAATTAATTTTTATGTGCTCATATGGAAACTTTCAGTTTGCCAGAAAATATTCTGTGACTTTAGGCTTTGTGTCAAGTCTCAAAACAGGAATCTATATTAAAATTACTCTATGGAAATAATTATTAAAATTTCATGGAAACAAGATATTCCTTATAGGAAAGTGTAATAAAACGGTGCTATGGATCAACTTCTGTTCATTGTTCACAGGTGAAGGGTTGGGTAATACAAGACAAATGCGAGCATACGTCTGGGGCTTTTTGCAGTGGAAAATCTATCGAAGACTGATGAATCATATTTTTAATAGGAATGGCATTTAAAATAAATTCTTAAATTAAGTACTTACGAATAATAGTATATTATGTTTATGTTATAAATCTTAGAGCAATATATTCCATTTAGCAGGGAAATTCACTTTGGTTAACATTGCATACAGAAGTTTCTACTGAATTCACATAGTTCAGAATCAGACCACTGGTTTGTATTATACAGTATTTTATTATTATTTTTTCATCCATGGCATGGGAGGCTGATGACAACGGGCTTTTAAGTATTACCTTAGACCCAGAAAGGCAAAAAAGACACATGCAAATGAAATGCTGAAAGAATTTCAATTAGGAAAGAAAAGGTAGCTATGAATATACAAATAGGCAAATATTCATCTTTTCATTTGAATATTTGATTTTTTTTCTTAGTTAAAATCAGTTTGTATCTAGAACTTGAGAAATTTCAAACTGTGCATGTATTCACTAATAGCATTTTTTATCATCTTATTCATTTATTTGTTACTCCATTCATCCTCCCATAACAATTCTTCCTAAAATCACCTGGGAAAAATTAACAAAGGGATTTCACAGGTCTCTTGGGTCTGGCTGGGACAGAGTTAATTTTATGCATAGCAGCCTGTGTGGACCTGTGTTTTGGATTTGTGACCAANTATAATTATATTAATTACTTATAATTACTATTATTAATAATAGTATTCAATAATAATAAATGTATACGATTTAATAATGTTGAAAAATATATTGGCCTCTAACATAGTTTGAAAGTTTCTTTGTTATATAAACTGTGAAATTTCCAGTAATTTCTCANATCTTTTTCCTACTGTACTCCACCCAGTGAAAAGAGTAGGGGTGAGCAAGAATTTGTGAGGGGCCACAGCCTTGACAGCTGATGTAAACTGGTCGAAGGGATATTCCTTGGCATGTAACCTTATGCTCAGTAGTAAAAGTCAAGCAAAGGGGTTTTAGGGAATTCAGACTTCGCTTGGAGACCGGCAGGTCATTGGACTGCTTGGGATCAGTGACAGCCTTTGCATCATTTGGNCTTAGTCATAGCCAAATTGGCACAATTAATTTTGTATTACATAGAGCTTATAGGAGGGAGAGAAATTGTTTTTATTCTGTTAAAACCATAATTACTTTTCAGATTGAAATATTCCACGTGTTATTGTGAGGGGATGCAAAACAAAATGGAGCTTCCATCTAAAATTAAGTTTTTAGCTAAATTAAAAAGAAGGTAGACACAGCAGTAACTGTAGTTAGTAGTTAGTAATAGATGACAATCTTTGTGCATAAATTGTGTAACTGAAAATTCTAGAAAGGAAAAAAATGCTAAAGAAGAGATAATAAAATCACTGAAGAAAATTTTGTTTTCTCTATATTTCTGTAACTTCTTCAAGTGACTGAACTTTTGTGCTTGTTATCTGAGTCCTGAAAGGGAATGAAAGATTTAGGAAAAACATTGATTCATACTGACAGTGATAATCAAAATATTAATGCAAAAAGTGTCATCATTGTACACCTGAAGGATTCAGTTGTAAAATAGGAACAATATATACAAAAAGAATCTCCAGGAAGTACTTTGTCAACAATTTTTAAAGAGATGAGAAACTGGCCTGCAGGGTTTGTGAGGAAGGTGATGGACACGTCTAACACAGATAGTTGCTCAAAGGGTTGGGGATAATTGTTGCAGGCAATTCCCCCGCCAGAACTGAACCAGTGTTTTGACAACAGCCACAATTAGGAGGAAAAAAAGAGAGATGGAAAATCTACAAATCCTGCAGACACCAACCAATATGAAAGAAGTCAGTGTCTAACTACTGGAGTCCAAGACAAGTGAGATTAGTACATGATACAAACATACCATCATTGTGAGCTCTCCGGCCTGAGACAGATCAGTGATCTGGGTCTGTAGCCCTGATGGTGCAAATCACTCATGTGCTTAACAGAATCACCTATTCATATCCTTTGGGACCTATTGACAACACATTACTATTATTTTCTCTATAATATTAAAATTCCTGAGAACTTCTTTATTTGGTGNATATGGTTAGGTCTTTTTTTCCTCTTTCCTCTGCTAATTAAACTGCCTTTAGCTCAACCCAGGAATATTTCTCACATTTGCTCTTCCTATTCTCTCTCCCACTCTGTGTGGGAGAGTGAAGTGAGCAGCTGTGCAGTGCTTAGATGCTACCTGAGGTCAACTCTATAGGCAGTATTTTTGAATACCCTTATAATTTCTTAGAATAGTTTTATCAGTTTTCAAAATGAGCATTAAATCCTCATTCACAGTCTGAGTTATTATCTAGAGTCCATGATGAACTCCAACTGACTTCTGATCAAAAATTCCTGAAGAAGTGGACCTGAAGGACCTAGTCGTGGAGGAAGCGTTTCTTTCTTTTTCTCACTAAAGCAACAGCTAGAAGGAAGTATCTAGAAGTTAGGTGTTTTCCCTTGGCTATTATACCTGAGAAGACAGATGCCTGTAGGCCCAGAAGACAGTTTGCTTTTTCTCAAAACTAGTATCAGTCTTAAAGATTTAGAGCAGTATTAAAAGCTAAGTTAAACTGATATCTAGATCTTCCATGGCTAATGCTGTCAGGGAAGCTTGTAGCTGAAAAGCTGCATGTAATCAAGTATCAGAGCAAAATTCAAAAATTGAGGCCCTCTTTCAATTCTTGTTGAATGCAATGATAATTCCAGAGTCCACATGAGTGTTGGCATTAGAGGTGTTATGTTTGACACGAGTTGGGCACAAAGAGTCAGGCATATATCCATGTGTGTCATGGGTATTATGCGCTTCTCTCCTCTTTCAACTTCAATTTAAAAGTGAAGCTGGGCAAACAAGTGAAAAGAAGACTCAGCAGACCAAAAAAGAAGTTAGTAGATGTTTTGACTAATCTAAACACTTGAGAATAGGCAAAGCTATTGAGAATTAAATGCCTGTTGAAAGGGAGTGATGAAAATCACATTATTTACTTTTGTGATTAACTGTGCCCTTGCTATTCACTGGGCATTTTGTGAAACATTCCAAAAAATGTTCCTGAATACATACTTGCAAAGGCTTTGAAACCATGAAAAATAAGAAGCTCTTTGCATTTGTCTTTCTCTCATTATCAATACTAGTTTAAAAAGTCACACTAAATCTCTCAAGAGAGAGGGGGTTTTTTTATGTGGAATGCATATTGCATCCCATTAGAAATGTATCTCTACTCAGTATGTCAAAGTGGACATTTCAAATGTTTTCTGGCTGCCAAAACAAAGATGTCCTCCTGAGTGTGGGCAACTCTCTGAGAATTACATTTGTCAGAGAGCTGCTGTAATAGAAACTCAAGCATAATTGAGACATTTAAGCCGCTCCAGTGCAAGAAATCCTCTCTGTACATCTGTGCTTCCTGGAACCTTAAACACCAGGGACTTCACTATAATTTGCCTGATACCATGTTCCTGTCAGTAATGATGTCTAAGAATTATCCTGTTAATCTTTCCAATGTCAATTTCACAGACAGTGGTCATCACTACTCTATTAAATTTCTCCAGGTAAATTCACTTTGCAGGAAGATCCTTACATCAAATAAGACATTAGTGTGAGCAGGAACTGCACTCAGCTAAGAAACTCCTCTGGGGCAAGTGGCACAGCATCTCCCCTACAGCTGTGTTCCTCTGTCACATGGAAGTGTGAGTGAACTGAAGGACCTGAGTGATGGCTCTGCACTGTTTCTCAGGCAAAGCTGTGCTGAAACAAGTCATGCCATCAGTAAACAGTTGTTAGACATGTTGAGATCAGTGCCCACACAATGAGCTCTGGTTCTGAAAACTAGACCTAGTGAATCCAGGAGGATATACTAAAGAGGTAGGACTACCTCCTACATGCCCGAGGCTACATTTGTTTTTAGCAATGATTATACAACCCTGGAAAGGAACAAATGAATTCCCTGTTGCCTATAGCTAACCTGCTTGGTGGCTTTATGAAAACTCAGCTACAGGCAACAAAACTATACAGAATCTTTCTGATTTCACAGAAATAAAAATGTCAACTCCTTGCTCTCTGACAGGTATCATACTACATGTGAAGTGGGAGCAGTGATTTGAAAAACTCAAAAAATTTGATAAAAGAATGTTTTCTACCTGTCCCTTTTCAGTCTTCAAAACGGTGGATGCTTCACACAATTCCCTGTGTCAAGAGAAATACAAATGATTCTATTCCTAATAAACATTTCTGGACAATTCATTTTACTATCTGTCATTCCTTCAAACTTTTCTTCCTTATTTTGCTTGGAGGATCTACTAGTGGTTCAGTGCAAAAATCAGGATTTCACTGAGTGTTTCAGAAATTGCATATTGTTTTCTATCTTTACACAAGCATTAGTGCTCTATGTGTGCAGCAGAAGAACCAGAGCAGTCTTTAACACTTAAAAATATGCAATTTAAAATCTATACAATTTAATAATGGCATTCAAAAATAATAATATTATTTATAATTAATTAATATATAATTATTTTAATAATGCTAATAAATATTAT